>CAUHTR010002303.1:45648-60994 GCA_959609185.1 Schmidtea polychroa
GAGTAGTATGATGTGAGCTCCCCAGATCATGAGCTCCCCGCATCACATATACCCCCTCCCCCCCCCCCCCGGGAAATTTTTTTTTAGAACGGTGCCACATATTTTTAGAACTATTACGTAATCAATGCCTAATATTTTTAGAACTATTACGTAATTTTTTAAATTAAGTGATCTGGCGGGCTCACACTTTTTTTCATCCCAAAAATTAATGTTCCCATTATCCGATTTTATTGACCGATACCTCATCTTAAAGCTCAGTCCAAGACCTTTCGAATGAGCTATAGGTATCTTATATATCTTTAATAGTTTTAATGTTATTAACATTTGATGACCACCATCTTTTCAAAGTTAAATTATTATTATTTTTCAAAATATTATTAAGTGATCTGGCGGGCTCACACTTTTTTTCTTCCCAAAAGTAATGTTCCCACCCACAGATTTTATTGAACGATACCTCATCTTAAAGCTTAGTGCAAGACCTTTCGAATGAGCTATTGAAGGTATCATCATCATTAATATTAACAAAGAGAATGACTCACCCAACGATGCCTAATATTTTTAGAATGGTGCCTAATATTTTTAGAATGATGCCTAATATTTTTAGAACGATGCCTAATATTTTTAGAACTATTACGTAATCGATGCCTATTATTTTTAGAACGATTACGTCATATTTTTAGAACGATGCCTAATATTTTTAGAACGATGCTTAATATTTTTAGAATGATGCCTAATATTTTTAGAATGATTACGTCATACTTTTAGAATGATGCCTAATATTTTTAGAATGATTACGTCATACTTTTAGAACGATGCCTAATATTTTTAGAACGATGCCTAATATTTTTAGAATGATGCCTAATATTTTTAGAATGATTACGTCATACTTTTAGAATGACGCCTAATATTTTTAGAATGATTACGTCATACTTTTAGAACGATGCCTAATATTTTTAGAATGATTACGTCATACTTTTAGAACGATGCCTAATATTTTTAGAACGATGCCTAATATTTTTAGAATGATGCCTAATATTTTTAGAACGATTACGTCATAATTTTAGAACTATGCCTAATATTTTTAGAATGATGCCTAATATTTTTAGAATGATGCCTAATATTTTTAGAACGATTACGTCATACTTTTAGAACGATGCCTAATATTTTTAGAATGATTACGTCATATTTTTAGAGCGATGACTCATACGATGACTCATCATATTTTTAGAACTAATAATTTTTGTTTTAATTATCGATTAAATAATAATTTAATTTTGTTTAAATCGTTGATTATATATTTTTTTTGTTTTAATTATCGATTACGTAATAATACAATTTTGTTTAAATCGTTGATTACATATTATTATTATTATTATTATGATTATGATTATTATTATATATAGTCAGAGTCTATCCGACAAGATATTCTGTCCCCCTATGGGTATTGCTCACACTCAACATATCTCAAAGGGCATAATATAATTATTATTAAATTCTGACCAACTTAAATCAATGGAGGGGTAGGATAAAAAATATATTACGTTGCGGTATTTTAAAATTTAAAAATATTTTAAAAACTTATTTTGACACTAAAGTTTACTTAATTAACAAAGACATAATTATTGCACATGCTTTGCATAAATATTATTATTTTTTAAATTTTCAATATTTTCTTTCAAAGTAACACGCGCGGGAGTTATTATTATTATTGAAAAACCTAAAATATTTTTTACACACACACATGCACAATCCATTAACAATTATTATTGCAAATATTAGTGAAAAACCTAAAATATTATTTACACACACAACCCATTAACAATTATTATTGCAATTATTAGTGAAAAACCTAAAATATTATTTACACACACAACCCATTAACAATTATTATTATTATTATTATTATTATTATTATTATTATTATTATTATTATTATTAATATTAATATTAATATTATTATTATTATTATTATTATTATTATAATTATTATTGCAAATATTAGTGAAAAACCTAAAATATTTTTACACACACACAACCCATTAACAATTATTATTATCAATATTAGTGAAAACCTAAAATATTTTCTACACACACACACAACCCATTAACCATTATTATTATCAATATTAGTGAAAACCTAAAATATTTTTACACACACATACAAAACCCATTAACAATTATTATTATCAATATTAGTGAAAAACCTAAAATATTTTCTACACACATATACAACCCATTAAACTTTATTATTATTATTATTATTATTATTATTATTATTATTATTATTATTATAATTAGTCAAAAACCTGAAATAATTTTACACACTAAGTTATGGGGTAGAGAATTATTTTATGTTTGCAGTATTCTGTGTTTGCTTTTATAGAAAGTTGTCAATAAGGAGCGATAATTTTACACATACATTCTATATACATACCTTGTTTAACATGGGTGTATATCTATCCGACAAAATATTCTATCCCCTATGGGTATTGCTAGCAAGGGTACTACTCACATTCAACATGTCGCAAGGGTATATTAATTAAAGTTAGTAAATAAAACCTATCACACATACTATTTAAACGATAAAAATCAAGACAAGAGAGGACAAGATAAAGTTTATGCATTTAGTATTGCCAGGCCTAATGAGCAGTGACCAAATATCTGTGCCTGAAAGACACGGTGGATACTTGTTCGCGTCCACAAGGGTCGTCTGTGCCTCCCCCAAGTGGGGTCAGAAGCACCTGGGCATTATAGCTTTCCGTACGGAACATTACGCCTAGCATGGGTAGTCAACTACCAGCACATTCGAAACGTATAATTTCAAAATGCATGCGTCATTGGCACTATAACCAAATTAATTAATGTTTTCACTAACACAAATATATATTTACAGAGGCCTCCCACAAGTTGGATTACAACCGCCCACCACGACGATCAGCTTGTAAATATATATTAATTAAGGGATAAAGAGGACCCACCCAACCCTATTATATTTAATTTACAAAAGGTTTTTGCTGGTAATCTATCTCAAAATTATCATCTCCATCGTGTCATTTGGAATACATCTTGCAAATTGGACGTATTTCTTAGTTTCTGCCTGTAACTATTATTTGTGGTATACTTTTTCAATGTCATTTCCCACCATAAAACACTGATACCTAAATATAATATATATATTTTAAAGAATTAATTCATGTCTTACATTAATAATAATATTCTTCAGGTATGACGATATCTAATTGCTAAAACATCGATTTTTCCCATTTTTCTTGACATTCGTTGAAAGTTTACATAATTTAAGTCTGATAATTCATGTTGAAGGACACCCACAATCAGATAATTCATTTAAAAAATCCAGAACATAACTCCTTTAGTGTTTCACCATTTAGTTCATCTTCTTCATAATCATATAATTCATGTTTTAATAAGAAATCTAAAAACTATAACTCCTTTAGTGTTTCACCATTTAGTTCATCTTCTTCATAATCATATAATTCATGTTTTAATAAAAAATCTCTAAATCCAGAACATAAGTTTTTTAGTGTTTCACCATTTTGTCTTCCTCATAATCCAATAATTCATGTTTTAATAAGAAATTTCTAAATCCAGAACATAACTCCTTTAATGTTTCACCATATTGTCTGGTTCATCTTCTTCATAATTCATTTTCTTCATTACTAAGTAAAATAATTAAAATATTATAGTAAATTCTTTATTTACTTACTTTATGGATACTAAAACGAAAGAAATAAAGTTATATGAAAAGTTTATTTAAATAATTTAAATTTAGTATTTAAAAATATTTAAACAATTTAGTTATTTAAGCATATTTAAACATTATTATATAGTATAATTTTATATAATATTATAATTTTATGTATTCTAAATTTATTAATAAATACAGTATAATTTTATATAATATTATAATATTATGTACACTTATATATCCTTTATTTAATTTTTTAAATTCAAAAATGAAGATTCTTTGAATTAAAAAATATTCTGTTAGTATTTCCAGGCAGAAAACAACAAATTCAATAATTAAAATCTTAATTTTTATGTTGTTAGGGTTGTGGCCAAAAGTTAATCGCCATCTAATCGTTTGTTCAGTTATCAGACTGTTCTCAAATTCGCTCATTTTTGTTCAAAACATTCAGGTGAGTTGTTATCTGGAAAGTTTCTTTGAGCTCAGCTTTGTTAAAACACTCACGGTATTCTTGAAAGATGTTACACTGGAAATAAATTAACAATGGGTGGTCATTCATACATGTTGTTGGTCTGAGCTGTCGATTTATTTAGAAATAGGTATATTAAAAACATTTACGGTATCATTCAGTAAAATAATATAGTATTTTGAGTATTTTTTAGTTAATTTATAAATAACAGTATTTTGATATATCAATAAAGACCATATACTCTGAGTTTATCCGAAAAAATATTCTGTCCCCCTATGGGTATTGCTAGCAAGGGTAATGGTCACACTCAACATGTCGCATGGGTATATTAATCATTTAGAAATTCTTAGGTAATTTAGTGAGACGATCGTGAATATTTTAAATGTAACTTTACACTTATGTCGAGCAACTAATTTATTGGTTAACTTTGTAGTCATTTAAAGCAAAAGGTATTCATCTAATGTTCGTTACAATAGTTAATAATATGAGAAAAACATGGTCATTATTCATTGATAATTTTAAATTCTTTATCATTTGGAGTAAATTTGTTTGAGGCAAAAATAATTAAAGGAGTAGAAATACGGTTATCATTTAACCAAATAAGGTGCTTATTAGTTAGAAATATAGGGTTATAATTCTTTTCTAATTTAATTAGATGATCATTGGGTGTAATATATCTTTGTGAGAAATATATGGTTAACCTTTTTAAATAGGGATTTTTGAGTAACCAAAACAGGGATAATTTATGCAAATAATTTAAGAATATTGGTTAACTTTGTCATTTTTAGTCATTTAAAATAATATTTAGCAAAGGTAATTTAGCAAAATATCATTGAAAGATTTATCCATCCGATAATAATATTCTTTCAATAGATTAACTGATATTCAACCGATTTAATTTCTAGAAATCTAATTAAAATCATAAATTTCCTTCAAAGATCAATTTTCTTTAGCTGTCGATGTCCAACTCTTTTAAGTCAATATTTTTGTCACTGATGTCCCCACAATGAATAAAATAACTTCTTAAGTAAATAATTTAACCTTTGATATCAATTAATTCTAAAGATTTCAAATATTTCATTGTGAAAACCAAGTAAATTGATCATTAACCATTAATAAAACAGTGGATAATTAATAAAAAACTGGTTCTAAAACATAAATCTAAATTACTGTGCAATAACATTCATCACAACCTAATAAACCTCTAAAACGATATAATTTCACAGGAACTATTATTAATTCATAGCTAAATACTGACTATTTCCCTTTAAAATTTTACCAATAAGAACATTGTTGATTTAAATAGAGATTTCAAACATTTCCACCTTAACCGTTCCCTCACCAAATATTTCTATCATTTTAAACACTCCCTTAAAAATCATATATTACCATCTTAACCAACCGACTTTAATATATCAGACCTTTAATATATCAATTCTCTTAAAATCCATAGAAAATTCTTCAAAATATGAATTTTATTTAATTGTTACAGACATCCTTCCATTGAAATAATTTAGTATCTAAATTCATGTAGTAAGAACCCATTAAAAAATCAAAATTTACTAAAATCAATATTTTCTACAAATATTTCACCACATTTACCATCAAATACCTAACTAGAGATGAAATATATTAATTGATCATAATTCTTCATCGATTCAGCTAATTATATAGCAATTATAACGAGATATATCTTTCAAAATCACAAATTTCAGTATATTTTACAATAATTTTTACAAAAATTAAATAATAATCAATGATTATTGTAAAAACTCTAATTATTAACTTAACTGTCATTAAAAATAATTTTTATTTAAAAGTAAATTTAAAAACAAGTCAATAAAATATAGCAAATTATCAAGAAATTAATTAAATTTGTCTTAGAATTAACACTAAAACGTTAAATTTCAAAATATTCTTTCAATTATTCACAAAAAGGTTAGTATTAATGTTAGTAAAATCCCGCTAACTCTAAAAATTACAAATGAATTTAATGCTAAATAATAACCAAAAATTTGCCTAAATAAAATCATTAAAACACACCAGTAACTTTGTGAACAGTACCCATGTGACTTGTTGAGTGTGAGTAGTACCCTTGTGAGCAGTACCCATAGAGGGAGAAAATATCTTGTCGGATAAACTCAGAGTATATATAATAAAACGAATTAACAATAACTCCATCAAATTGAATCAGTCAAATTAACACAAATTTTGATAAAAAATCTTATTCTAAAATGGTAAGAAGCGTAAAGTCGAAAGATAATTTTAATAACACCGAGATAAATTAACAATATTATTCTCAGGTGGTAAGAATCATCATTATTCTATGATAAATTAATAATGAAATTCGAAAAGGTGAAAATAAGTGTTTGAATTATTCATTAATGGAAAGGAAATGTAAATATAGCGAGAAGTGGCATTGATAAGATGGAAATATATTAATTATTATTTCATAAATTTCATAAAAATTCATAAAAACGTTCACTTTAATAAAAAATATTTAATACAATTTTAAAAGAAATATTTGCCGGGAGAATATAAGTGATAATAATTAGTGGAAAATAGGGAGCTATAAGTGATGAGGATATATAAAATGATTTCTATTATATTGTTAATTTATCTCGGTGTTATTAAAATTATCTTTCGACTTTACGCTTCTTACCATTTTAGAATAAGATTTTTTATCAAAATTTGTGTTAATTTGACTGATTCAATTTGATGGAGTTATTGTTAATTCGTTTTATTATATATACTCTGAGTTTATCCGACAAGATATTTTCTCCCTCTATGGGTACTGCTCACAAGGGTACTACTCACACTCAACAAGTCACATGGGTACTGTTCACAAAGTTACTGGTGTGTTTTAATGATTTTATTTAGGCAAATTTTTGGTTATTATTTAGCATTAAATTCATTTGTAATTTTTAGAGTTAGCGGGATTTTACTAACATTAATACTAACCTTTTTGTGAATAATTGAAAGAATATTTTGAAATTTAACGTTTTAGTGTTAATTCTAAGACAAATTTAATTAATTTCTTGATAATTTGCTATATTTTATTGACTTGTTTTTAAATTTACTTTTAAATAAAAATTATTTTTAATGACAGTTAAGTTAATAATTAGAGTTTTTACAATAATCATTGATTATTATTTAATTTTTGTAAAAATTATTGTAAAATATACTGAAATTTGTGATTTTGAAAGATATATCTCGTTATAATTGCTATATAATTAGCTGAATCGATGAAGAATTATGATCAATTAATATATTTCATCTCTAGTTAGGTATTTGATGGTAAATGTGGTGAAATATTTGTAGAAAATATTGATTTTAGTAAATTTTGATTTTTTAATGGGCTCTTACTACATGAATTTAGATACTAAATTATTTCAATGGAAGGATGTCTGTAACAATTAAATAAAATTCATATTTTGAAGAATTTTCTATGGATTTTAAGAGAATTGATATATTAAAGGTCTGATATATTAAAGTCGGTTGGTTAAGATGGTAATATATGATTTTTAAGGGAGTGTTTAAAATGATAGAAATATTTGGTGAGGGAACGGTTAAGGTGGAAATGTTTGAAATCTCTATTTAAATCAACAATGTTCTTATTGGTAAAATTTTAAAGGGAAATAGTCAGTATTTAGCTATGAATTAATAATAGTTCCTGTGAAATTATATCGTTTTAGAGGTTTATTAGGTTGTGATGAATGTTATTGCACAGTAATTTAGATTTATGTTTTAGAACCAGTTTTTTATTAATTATCCACTGTTTTATTAATGGTTAATGATCAATTTACTTGGTTTTCACAATGAAATATTTGAAATCTTTAGAATTAATTGATATCAAAGGTTAAATTATTTACTTAAGAAGTTATTTTATTCATTGTGGGGACATCAGTGACAAAAATATTGACTTAAAAGAGTTGGACATCGACAGCTAAAGAAAATTGATCTTTGAAGGAAATTTATGATTTTAATTAGATTTCTAGAAATTAAATCGGTTGAATATCAGTTAATCTATTGAAAGAATATTATTATCGGATGGATAAATCTTTCAATGATATTTTGCTAAATTACCTTTGCTAAATATTATTTTAAATGACTAAAAATGACAAAGTTAACCAATATTCTTAAATTATTTGCATAAATTATCCCTGTTTTGGTTACTCAAAAATCCCTATTTAAAAAGGTTAACCATATATTTCTCACAAAGATATATTACACCCAATGATCATCTAATTAAATTAGAAAAGAATTATAACCCTATATTTCTAACTAATAAGCACCTTATTTGGTTAAATGATAACCGTATTTCTACTCCTTTAATTATTTTTGCCTCAAACAAATTTACTCCAAATGATAAAGAATTTAAAATTATCAATGAATAATGACCATGTTTTTCTCATATTATTAACTATTGTAACGAACATTAGATGAATACCTTTTGCTTTAAATGACTACAAAGTTAACCAATAAATTAGTTGCTCGACATAAGTGTAAAGTTACATTTAAAATATTCACGATCGTCTCACTAAATTACCTAAGAATTTCTAAATGATTAATATACCCATGCGACATGTTGAGTGTGACCATTACCCTTGCTAGCAATACCCATAGGGGGACAGAATATTTTTTCGGATAAACTCAGAGTATATGGTCTTTATTGATATATCAAAATACTGTTATTTATAAATTAACTAAAAAATACTCAAAATACTATATTATTTTACTGAATGATACCGTAAATGTTTTTAATATACCTATTTCTAAATAAATCGACAGCTCAGACCAACAACATGTATGAATGACCACCCATTGTTAATTTATTTCCAGTGTAACATCTTTCAAGAATACCGTGAGTGTTTTAACAAAGCTGAGCTCAAAGAAACTTTCCAGATAACAACTCACCTGAATGTTTTGAACAAAAATGAGCGAATTTGAGAACAGTCTGATAACTGAACAAACGATTAGATGGCGATTAACTTTTGGCCACAACCCTAACAACATAAAAATTAAGATTTCGGCTGGGTACTGTAATTGGATGTTTCACTAGTTGATTGGATTGTGTATGCTTGTGGATTTTCGGGTGAGGAGGGCTGGTCGGTATGGGGGATGATGGGGCCTGTGATGGTATTGTGGGCATTGTTGTTGATGGATGTCGGTATCTTTAGATTGGGTTGCGGATGTGGGTTTGAGATTGTAATGTTGTCATGAGTTGTATCAGTGGCTAGTGTGGTTAGGATGTGGAATCTGTTATTATTAAGATTTGGTGAGGCTTGATTGTTGAGGGTGTTATCTGAGGATGTGTGGGATAGTATAAGCTCTGAAGTGTTAGTTTGGGGGAAGGTGGGGTGATTGTGGGAATCAGTAGCGTTAATTGGGTGTGGTTGGTTGCTGTTGTTGTTGTTGCTGTATATCTCATTATTATATTCTTTTATAATATTTATGTAGGAGGGGTCTTTGTGGAACATGGTCCAACAGTGTTTAGAGAGTTCTCTTAGTTCTCTCCGAAAAGTATTATTGGATATTTTTGTTTTGGCAGTGTGGGGTGGAACTGTATTAGTATTGTTGGTGGGAGTTTGACTTTGTTGAGTGGCAGTGGTTGTCGGTATATCGTTGGTGAGGTCAATGTGAGTAGTATCACTGTCATCATCTGTTTGGTGGGGGCCGGCGAATCGGTCGCAGGCCGATGAGCTGCGTAGGGGCAGAGACGATCGACGCGCACGTTCGATTGCAACGTTCATATTAGCACGACACGAAAAAGCACGTGTATAGAGAATCTCTTTTGTGCATGTTCAGTCAGTACTAAATTGATGATAGTCTAATCTAGTTTGATAATCCGTGTTCTGTGTTGATTGATTATAAATGGTAAGTTGTATTGATAGTTACTCTACACGTAATTAAATTGATGCTGATTTTAATAGACTAATAGAAATTGTATTATGTTAGTTATAGTGTGAGACAATGGTTGCCACCTCTCCGGGTTTCAGTGAGTTATCTCCGGGCTCTGGATCATTGTCTCCAGGCGAGACCCAGATCTGAAGTGGCAACCCTATTTATAGTATGTATTATAATTTATATTATGATTTATATGTGCTAAAGTTTATATTTACGATTCTAGTTTATACTACAATATCCCGCTATAGTGCAAGTGCGGGTAGTCATAGGGAGGGATCTACTTTATTATCATAGATACTTTAAAGTCATAAATGTATTCCCTAAAGGTATTATACTGGAGTTAATATTATATAAAATAATAAACACACCCAGCTGGACATTCATACACGAAGATCAAGCCGCTTCACCCGGTTAGACCAGTGAGAACGAATTTGGAATCCACGCTTAAAGTCAGGTAACCGTCAATTCACCGTCACGGCTAAACCTTTTCTTACGGCGATAAAATTTTTTTGAAAGCATAAAATGTACCTAAATAAATAAAGCCAAAAATAAATAAAAAACCATAAATATACATTAACTTAAATTAATTAAACAATCGAGATAGACAATTAAAATGAAAACTTGAAATCAGAACTTCAGGATAGGATAAATACCACTCAAATTAGTTACAAAGTTAATTTAAAAAAATTGAAATATGATAAACGTAAATTTAAATAGCATATGTAGGGTTAAGAATGTCGATGAGCTTTAGATACCATGAAACTTGGTTAGATGAAAATATCTTTAATGAATTATAAGAATTTTTTTTCACTTGAAAAAGGCAGTGCCGAAAATTCGTGAGTATCAAAAAACATCGATATATTACTGATTATTTTTTTATGTTAATGTTACTACACAAAAAAAAATTAAATAAAACTATATAGCGTAATTCCCTATAGTAAATAATTACAATAGAGAATTACAAAATTCAAAAAAATCAATATTTTAAAAACTACAAGAAACTGCAGAAGAAAAAGAAAAAAGAAAACGCAGGATAACAAGCAAATTTGAATATTGAAAATTACGAAATTAATTTAACAGATCTAACTAACGTATAGTTTACAGCTACCCACTATCTATAGCACGATCGGTAAATTATTAATAATTTTCTTTGTTGTAGCATCATACCGAAATTCGAACCATGCAACCGAGATGACGAACCTGGCCCATCACCCGTGAGTCGATAGCAATCAACTCAACTTAAATAATGAGAGATTAAACTACCGGTAGAATCAACCAGAAGACGGATAACCACAATTCCACAACGACAGTGGTTATGGACCAAGATCTGGCGAGATCAATTGGGTAGGGAATTAGAGTAGAGTATTTAAAGTTAACCTCATAAGAAAAATTGTAATATTTGCGGAAAACAAATTACGAACTGAAAGTGTTTAAATTTTAATTAATTAGCGTTTTAGTGTTATTTTACCTAACCATATTAAAAACCACTTTCCAAAACAGAAATTAGTTATCGATTCTATCGATTAAAAAAATTGTAACAGTTTTGATCAATGCTTAGAATATCATTGTTTGGGTAATCTAGTGATACATTTTCTAGTGATACTGCATTGCTAGTTTGTAACATTTAAATATAAAATATCCATCGTCCTTTTACTTTCCATTATTGAAGTGTGCTGCTGAGCAATTATGATCCTGCATTAGCTGTCGTTGAAATACCCGAGGACGGTTTGTTTAACCGATATCCTTGCTTCTGTTATATTGCGGGCAACTTTTTGGGTAACACGTTTTATATTTTAAACTGTACGACATAAATCTTGTATTTATATATTTTATAAATAAAGTTGTGTTCTTATTTGTGAAATTAAAAGATCTTTGGAGTCAGATCAAGAGAGCGTATACCATGTAAAAACCTAACAAAGAGCCCTTTTCTGAAGATTGTCTAAATATATTCATGGATTTCAATCGTTTTATATTATTTAGTGATTTGATTAAAAGGGAAATCTGAGGGCCGACCGGCACAGAAACAAATAGTAGATCTACATCTCAGAATAAACAAATTCAAGGGATGTTGCCAGGAAATCGAAAACACCTGGTTTAGTTCCACGGATATGCAGAAAAAGATTCAGGACTTACAACTGAAGCATGTAGGACCAATTAGAGAAGAAGCGCTCTGACTAAAAGTCAGACATTTGGAGACGCAACTAAGTCACAGCTGTACTCCAAAAAAAGGCATTGGTAAAGCCGAGCGAGCGTGGCTCAAGACTAGGTTTCCATATTAGTTGTTGATTGATATTTGTTTCCACAATAAAAGTTGATTCATCGGAAAAAGCGATTATTGAAAAAGGCACCAAAAAGAAATTTGATCACAGGCCTTCTGTCGGCAGTCAAGAATCCGCATAAGTGCTTGAAAATACAAAAGTATGCTCACTTTTCGGTAGAACTTAAGCATTCAATGGGTATCGAACGGTACAACATGCTTGTATTCTGGGTTACACTGAAAACAGCACGAAAGGGTAAATGTGAATGAATTGACTTAAAACATTAATTTCTGCAACATCGGTGTATCAGGTTTTATGCTTTTCCATTGTAATTCTGGTATCATCAACACCCTTAAACTAGAAAGCACGAAGCTTAAAATGGTGAATGCTGGTTATATATATTGATAAATTGAGTCAATTTACAATAAAAATTATTGTCTACGACTGATTTTGTTAACATTCATTTATTATATTTAATTATCGGCCAATTAAACAACGCGAAATTAAAAAACACTGACAATTTTGATATTAGTATTTTTTTAAATAAAGAAATTCAGTTTACAAATCCTCTTTTATTTACAAAGCCTTTTAAGGAATATTAAAAAATATATTTATAACTTTTGAATTTCACATACGGAATCTTTAGATTATATATATATTCATAGTGTAGGACACTGATAACATATACTTATTGCAATAAGATTAGCCTGTGCTTTTCAGTATAAAAAATTTATATTTTTAAAATACTTATTTAAAAACAATAAAACAATTTCTCATTGCATAACATTCGACCAATCAAATAACGCGAAATTAAACAACCAATGAAATGAGACAAAACAGAAATTTTATTAATCAAATCTTCATACCGGAGAAATCTAGAATAAAAATAATTAATAAATGAATAAATTACAACAAAATCGATATAAAAATAAAAGATCAGATAAATGCCTCGTTCCTGTAATCAGGATTCATGGGTAGCGCAAATCTCATCATTTGTATGATAAATAGATATATATGAATAAGTTGCTCAGTCAAATGCCTCGTTCCTGTAATCAGGATTCATGGGTAGCTCGGGACTCATCACTGCAACTCACCATGATTATAATTCACATAAAACTAACCATTTGAATATTAAACTTAGTTTCAGTTTTGTTTCACCCTTTCATTGAATATTGCTGAAATAAATCAAATATAAAACATTGCATTATAAATATGATCAAAATGATGGAATGAAATATCTCAGGAAATCAATCGCAACAGATAATTCAGAAGACCGTCGTGATTTAGAATATCATCATAACATCAGCATAAATATCATTATAATTATTTAACTTACATTTCAGCTTTTATATCAATTTTCCCTTTCATTTCATTTCTAGCAATCTAAGATTAAAATAATCAAAACGCAGTCAAATACAATTTTTAGCATTATAAAAATAATCAAAGTCAGTGAAAATTGTCAACATGTTTTTCTGACCCGAAAGATGAACATCATAACTTTAACAGTTAAAATTATAAAAATAAAAGTCAATTTACTTGTATTTCATTTGAGAATTTTCATTTTTCATTATAATTGCGAACAATCTAATTATAATAATTAGAAATAACCAAATAATTATTGAGCTAAATTATGCCATTATCAAAGTCAGTGAAATATTGTCAACATGCATTTCTGACCCGAAAGATGAACATCATAATAATAATTTAAGAAAGAAAAAATAGATATCATATCAAAATATTACCTTGTTCATTTCATTAATTTTATAGCGAAATTTAAATTTATAATTTATAATGTTTTTGTGAAATTTAAACAATTTATTTTAATATAAAAATATTTTTTTTTATTTGTAAATTAAAGATGTTTTTATTTAAATACTAATATAGAAATAATCAATAGATTTTTCAAGAAAATACAAAATAAAATTTATTTTTGAAAAATGCAATAAATCTGCTTAAATTTTTTCTAACACTTTTACCAAATATTTATTGTTCAATATGAAATTGGCAGAATTTTTTTTATTAATAATTAACAATATTTTTCTCATTCCTTTTCGTTCATACAATTTTTCTAATCTATATTATTGAATTTATTCAACTTGAAAAAGGCAGTGCCGAAAATTCGTGAGTATCAACAACATCGATATATTACTGATTTATAATCTGACAGACATTTAGTAATCAGTGTGAAATTGGAATAAAAAATCTTATAATACTGTATTATTGAGTCAAGGAAGATAATGTCACAAATGTTACGATTAAGTGTGTATTCTTGGATTGCTTAGAGATTTTTCATGAACTATAACTTAAACGTCTTCAAGGTTATTTTATCTTTTACTACTCGTGTTCTCAAATCGCTAATGACCAATAATACTTATCATTATATCATGTTCACTTTCGAATTCATGACTACCAATAGAAAGGTTTACGTCGCTTTATAATATACATTCATTTCTGGGATTATTGATCATTGTTGTTTTTAAGGTATAGTCCTTTTTGTTAATGCTACTTTTAAAAATTTAAAGCAGGTATCTTCCCTTATTTCTTTCTTTGACAATTTATTCCCGAATCTCTTCCGGCATGAAATGTAGTTGTCATCTATTTGCCACTACTTCGGAGCCGAGAGTTTCGAGCTTTAATCTATGGATCTATCTTAGAGCTTCAACTTACTACTGAAAGCTCATCAAAACAACGGTCACAATGATTAATATATATTAAATATTGCTAGTAATTATAAATATTGATAAAATTCTACTTTATTATAAATATAATTATATGTGAATTGTATGACCAGTGCATAGCCATGACTTTTTAAACGAATTTAGATCCATAATAAAAGAAATATATAAGGAAGAACAACAAAACACTTTTTAGGCCGCAGATATCTCTTTATAATCAGTCATTCGAAGATTATGGCCTCCGTGTTGTAATGGTGGATTATTTTTTAATGTCATTGGATGCGGGTTTAACTTTCTCTAAATTTAATGTCTAATATACTAAATTATGTGA
>CAUHTR010002304.1:0-10318 GCA_959609185.1 Schmidtea polychroa
AAATTTCCCTTTTCTTGTTCTACACTTTTTAATTAGTTTCTTAAGACTCCATCATAATGAGTAATTAATATAATTAACAGAGAGCAGCAAGTAATTAATGATCCCAGATACATGTCAAAGATTCTGGGATTTGAGAGTTCCCAAATGTGAATATAAATCACATTTACACATTTGTTCTTTTGAAATATTCTTTACAACGGTTTTAATTTAAAATTGTTACATTAGCATTGTCAAAATATTTTCGTTTTGGTCGACCTATATAACCAATAATTTTAAAGATTTTATATTAAATCCACCATTCAGTTTATACGCTTCTTCTCAATTTAAAAATGTTTTTTAAACATTTTTTTAAATTCCTAAATAAATTCTTGAACTTTACATATAAAAATTTTAATCTTTTTTTAAAATAATTGTTCACAATAACTAATACGAATCTGAACTGGCTCAATAATTAACAACAATATTTTGCTTTTTAATTTTGTTCAGCTCCATCATTATTTTTGACCAATCCTTCTCAAATAGGTCTCACTCCTCATCAATTGTCATCACAATTAAATTACTAGGCAACGAAAAGCAAAAAGATAAAACTGCCTAAGAACTCCTTATCGATTTAAAATTATTCTATTCGTGTTTATCTTTTCATTTGCTATCAATTTGTATTTTCATATTTTTATTATTTTTGCATTCAATTTGTTGAATTTTGGTTTTTAATGGTTTGGTTTTGTTTTTACACAATTTTCATTTTTATTTTCAGACACTTTATGGAATTTCAACCAAATGTAGAAAAATAAATCGAAGAGATAGAAAACTTCCGTTTCTCCTATGAATCCTCCCAAAGTATTTTATTCAGATCTCTAAAATATTTTCTTAATCTAGTGACTCTTAAGGGAAGTAAAAGTGATGATATGGTAGCTAAATTATCCACCCGTTATTATTGTGCCTGAATTTTCCTACATAAATTTTACAAATGTTTAAGAACTTCTCACAATAGCTTGGCTTTTGGTGCTATCCGTTCTAGATGGAATAGCTGGGAATTATATCCGCGCTTGAGTCATTGATAAGCCCAAAAAAATTCACAAACATTGCAGATTATAATCATAACAATAAATATCGTAATTTTGTCCCATTTGTATTAATATTCATTATTTTATGCATTCCTCAATTACGTTTATGTGTACTTACCGGGTTTTGTTAGGCATTTTATACGATAATCTCAAATTGGAAACATTAATTGAGCAAAAGATTAGCGGATTTTCTCTAGCTCTTGAATTGGAATTTCTCCGTAAAGAAAAATTTATCATTCTAAGAAATTATAAATAATTATCTATGAGACAACTGATGAATAATCTGTAAGAATTTGTAGAGATATTGTGGATGACTTCACTTTTCCATAACCAAACAATGATTTCAGCCTTCTTTAGATACAAATTCGAGACGGGGAGATATTTTGGCGCTTCAATTCGGTCCAAGAATTGCAAAACATCCATCAAATGTAGTATAGTAAAGGCGTTAAAAATATTGATCAAGAAGTAAGTTTTAGTCGATCGTTAATAAATAAAATTATTTAAAATAAAATAAAGTTAGTCAATGAAAGATTTTCTCTTTACTCGCTTCATGTGTCATTTCTAAAAGACAAAAATGAATAAAAAGTTTCTTGATATTGCGATTTAATATTAACTGAGCCTTGTGAGGAGTGATATAAATGAATGAATAATATTTTGAATATAATCTAGTGATTATGTTTTTATTTATGTATATTCACAAAAAGATTTATTTCATTTTTTAATAAGTAAATATTGGAACAATTTGTAAAAAAAATTGAAATAAAATAAAATATTAAATTGATGTATTTTGTTGATAAATTTGGAATACAAATTTCTTTTGCTTACATTACTCGACGTTGAATAAAAATCCTGTTGGAAATTTGTTTGAATATTGGAAAGAAATTGAATTGTGTTGAATTTAATCAATATTTGTATTTGATTAGAGATGTTATAAATACTAAAAGTATAACAACTAACATGGCGACCACTAACAATATGGTTGTTTAAATATTGTTATGGAAAATAAACAGTTTTTGAAATTTAATATATTTTTATATATATATTATTATTATAGTTAGATTCAGATATATATATATATATATATACATATTGTCCATAAAGCCGAGTGCTAATAAAATACTGTTGACTTTGTAAATATTTGCTATAGAAATAATCTGGTAAAAGCGTCATGTATCCTACTGAAATTGTTTATAAACCCAATAATGCCAAGTGTGAGTCAAAAATATACTAATGTAAGTCCTAATCAAACAATGTAATTAATACATTCCAAACTAAAGTGATCCCAGCTGGCTAGGCAACGGATCGGCTTACCGGATGAGCTCTGAGTTTCCCGCTTTTGAAGACCATTCTAAATGAATATTAAAACAAATAAATCACTATTCAATTAACTAACACTATAAAAACTGTAAAATGTATCAAACCTGAATAACGCGTGAGAATGAAATTGCAATCTCAGTTCTGATATCTTTTCTGTCGGCCGTGAAAATCTTGATAATGAAGGCTGATTTCTATAGTTTATTAATTGACAAGGTAATTAATTTCCGTGTTAATGGCGCGCAATAATTTCTGAGATCCTTTGATAACATCACATTCTTTGAATGGCAGTTGCAGAGAATTTCTATTGCTATTTTATTTATTTTACACTAATAGAAATTAAATTGATATTCTAATGAATCTTGAAAAAAGACAAGTAGAAAAAGAAAATACTATTCATAAAATTCATTTACTTGAAATGAAATCTAATTAAAATTAATTAAATAATTTATTTGTAATTTAATAAACTCATTTATAATTTTCTTCATTGCTGATTAGCATTTTTCTCCTTAAATTTCATTGATCTATAGTCGAAATGAAAATAAATGAATATGGCAAATTTACAATTTAAATATTGAAACACCGCTGTAAAACTACATTCATATTTTGTTATTAATATTTTATATTTTAATTTAATATATATAATTTATTTATTAATTTTATATGTTAGACATCGATTAAAACCTTAAAAAGGAAATGAAAAAAAGCCATTTATCATTTAATTGTTTAGCATATAATTATTAATATTTTTAATTTTTTATTTTCAAGTATTTATAAGAAATTCGTCTAAAATAATAATCAGATATAATTTTAAGTTTTCAACTATTATTAATATTGACATGAAATTGCTTTGATGAAGTCGTCTTGCATCTTATAAGACTTTTATATTTTCTTTGATCTCAACTTGATTGCAATATACAAAAGAATAATTTAATGTATTTTCATAAAAATAATAAGATACTGTCATCAAAGTAATCTAATCGATAAATGCAAACAATAATAATAGTAATAATAGTAATAATAATAGTAATAATAATAATAATAATAATAATAATAATAATAATAATAATAATAATAATAATAATAATAATAATAATAATAATAATAATAATAATAATAATAATAATAATAATAATAATAATAATAATAATAATAATAATAATAATAATAATAATAATAATAATAATAATAGTAATAATAATAATAATAAAAATAGATAAAAATTTTAATAAAGTTTTATTAAATATATATGTTATTAAAAATGACTGAAATTAATTAAAAATATAAATCACAATAAAAAAATACAGTAATTAAAAATCGTATGATGAATGTATAAATATTTAAAAAGATCCTGTCAAGAAAAATTTCATAGTTTGGATTCTCTTAACTTTGTTTAAATATTGTGTAATACTAATATATTTTTATTGAAAGCGTGAATTTACTTGTAAATTAATGATCGATGCAATTAACACCAGAAGTTCGGGAAAAGAAGATACTAACAATAATAATAATAAATGCAGCTCTTTAATATCGCAAAAGAAATGAAGATTTTGTTTGAATAATATTATCGAGAAAATTATTAGTTGAATTAATTAATTTAATTTAAAATGGATTTCTAATTATGGACACAGCAAATACAAAAAGCACTGTAATAAAAAAAAATTAAAAAAAAGAATTAGGCAAAAATGAAAATTTTTAAAACAATTTTAATTCAATTTGTTTTTGTTAATAATGAAATTAATTCTTTTTGATTTTTATTTGAAATATAATTAGAAAGGGACAATTAATGAAATGAATGAATTAATATTTAATTATATTTGAAATGGAAATGATCTCGTCAACTGTCACTTTTCATCGTGAACTTCTTGAAGATTTTTCCCCATTAAATTTGGTAAAGTGCTTCATTTTTGACGTTTCAATTAAACAATTTATTTTAATTAAATAATAATAAATCACATAAAACATTTTAACAAGAATCAACTTTTTATTAATAAATAAGACCAGTAATTGTTGACCGGGGCCCACCACATAATGTGAATAAAACTACACATGTAACCAATCTAACAAGGTTTACCCCCAATAAAGGCATGGAAATCAAAAGTACAATAACCTTTATTTCGGAAAAATGTTTCAAAGCCAACATCATCGAAAATTTCAAAATAAAAAATTTACTTTTTATAATTTCAAAAAAACCCAACATTAGTTAAGAACCCCTGTAATTAAGTAGTTGTGGAGCTTTCTAGCTCTCTTTGAGTTATTGAACTCCCCTCCACACAGAAAGCTTATAGTGTGAGTTATATAAAATATTTGAATGTGAAATATTAATTTTAAAGTGCAAATTGCAAATTCTGACTATAGTTAGAGGCACATTTTATTCTAACAATAACCAGAACACCTTTAGTCGAAGGCATTCTTTTTACAAAAATGAAATAGTGTCATTAATTTTTAAGTACATAATTGTGCTGCGAAAGAGTATTTCTGGGGTTACTGTTCATTGCACTATATTGGAATTTTTTCTGGGAATTTTAAAGATCTTTGGAAAATTATAAAATATTTTGAAAAAGTGGTTTCTAGCTATCAGTTATCACGGACGTTCAAAAGTTGTTGGCTATTTTCACCCCAGTTTTTGCCCAGGCAGGTCCTTTGACATTTTTGAAAATTTCATTTTGTGAAAAACTGCTTGATAAGTCGTCATTTGGCTTGTAAGGACTCTTTCGTATCTCAATCGGAGTTTAGTCAAGGAATAAAGAGATTTTGTGAGTTAGAAAATCTTGATATATACAAATATAATATTTAGACCTATTTTACATTTGTAAGTCTAAATAATAATATTAATTTTTAATTATAAGATAACGCCAATCAAACATTTTTTTCACGATTAATTTCGACAGTTTTCCTGTCATCAGCAGGTGGGATATAATACTCATTAAATAAAGGATTTTAAACAAATTTAATTATATATAAAAAATTTTTTATTTTATAAAAAATATTATTTTTTAAAACTTTAACATTTAAAATTTAATTTAATAATTTAAAAATTTAAAAAATTTTTTATTAATTATTTAATTTAACACAACAATCAATACATACAATACACAAAAGCTTATTTAAAAACAAAAAAAAAAATTAAAAATTGGTTGAAACAATTGAATTATGTTGCTTGTTATGGAATGAAAATATTTCTGAACATCATATTTTGGATAGAACAGCATTTCGTGAACTTCTTGTATTTGCAACTTCAAAAATCAATTTTCTTTTCAATAATGAATAGTATCAACAAATAGATGGGGTTGCTATGGGTTCTCCTTTAGCACCAACGATGGCTTCAATTTTTTAACAAGCTTAGAAAAGAAAATTGCATCTTTCCAATGTATGAAACCCACTGTTTATAAACGGTATGTGGATGACATATTTCTTATATTTGAAAATCAGAGGCATGTTGACTGGTTTTTGCATTATATGAATAGTCTACATAAAAACATTGTATTCACATGTGAAACGGAGAAAAAATCATCGATTGCTTTCTTGGATTTGTTAATACAACGCAAAGAGAAACACTATGAGACAGAGATTTATAGAAAACCAACTGATACTGGTCTCTATATTTCTTCCGAAAGTTTTTGTGAATTCAAGTATAAAAGAAATATGGTGAAGGGGTTGATTTATCGTGCATGGTCTTTGTCTTCTACTTTTAAAAATTCGGTAAAGAGTGTTGACGTGTTGGTTGAACTGTTGATGAAGAATGGTTATTCAAAATCCTTTTTAGTAATTATGGTGAAAGAGACTGTTGACAAATTTATTAAAATTCCTAAGGATCCATGTTTGAGAAAATTTGGGTGTGATCTTGTTGAGATGTGTGAGTCTGATGAGTTAAAATCTGTGTGTGATTTTGTTGAGGTGAGTGAGTCTGATGAGTTAAATAAATTAAATAGTGTGAGCAAGGATGATGAGCCTAAATTTGTGTTAGTATTGCCGTACTCAGAAGGTTTTAAGGATTATAAAGTGAAGATAAGAAAGCAGTTAGGGAATTTAAACTATAGGATAGTGTCAACTTCATGGAAAGTACGCAATATGTTTATTAATAAGTCAAAGACTCCGGTTGAATTGTGCTCCGACCCATATTGGTGAGCACAATAAGGGCTGTAAGATTAAAATAGGTATGTCTGATTTTAAAATTTTATTAAAAAACTTTGATAGTTATTGGGAACGTGTGATTTGTGAGGCGTTGTTGATAAAATCATTGAATCCGAAAATTAATGTGCAGAATGCTGTAAACACTTGTGTGTTGAGTGTTTTTAAATAAGCTTTTGTGTATTGTATGTATTGATTGTTGTGTTAAATTAAATAATTAATAAAAAATTTTTTAAATTTTTAAATTATTAAATTAAATTTTAAATGTTAAAGTTTTAAAAAATAATATTTTTTATAAAATAAAAATTTTTTTATATATAATTAAATTTGTTTAAAATCCTTTATTTAATGAGTATTATATCCCACCTGATGATGACAGGAAAACTGTCGAAATTAATCGTGAAAAAAATGTTTGATTGGCGTTATCTTATAATTAAATCATTGCCATGTATGTTTAACTATTTATTAATTTTTAAGTGTGAAATTTTGCAATAGAGTGCAAATGATGTTTACATGTACTATATCAGATGTTGCTAGAACATATTCTAGATTGCTTTCATTTGATAAACTTGAAGTCGAAGAGATAATCCATAATATAATCATGACACAAAAAATGTTTGATTTTTAAACAAACTTTTACAACTTATTTTCAGCTTCGAACCAAATATTTTTTTAAATATTTATCTCTGAATTTAACATTTAAAATTTTATTATATTAATTAAAACCTAATTTTAAATTATAATAATAAGATAACGCCAATCAAACATTCTTTTCACGATATATTTCGACAGTTTTCCTGTCATCATCAGTTGGGATAAAATTAACTCATTAAATTAAGGATTTTAAACAAATTTATTAATTATATATAAAAAATCTTTTTATTTTATAAAAACAATAATTATTTTAAAAAAAATGATACTTAAATTAATATATTATTTTTTTTAAATTTTAGCATTTAAAATTTAATTTAATAATTTAAAAAATTTTTATTAATCATTTAATTTAATACAACAATCAATACATACAATATAAAAAACCTATTTAAAAACTTATTTAAAAACACTCAAAACAAAAGTATTTACTGCATTCTGCACATTAATTTTCGGATTCAATGATTTTATCAACAACGCTTCACAAATCACACGTTCCCAATAATTATCGAAAATTTTTAATAAAATTTTAAAATCAGACATACTTTTTCCATTTTTATAATAATTTTAATCTTACAGCCCTTATTGTGCTCACCGATATGGGTCAAAGCCTACGGTCTACAATGTTCTCGAGCTCGAATACAGAGATGACGGGAAGTCTCTCCAATGTATGTGGCATTACACCCATTACATGTAAACTGATAAACGAGATCGGAGCACAATTCAACCGGAGTCTTTGATTTATTAATAAACATATTGCGTACTTTCCATGAAGTTGACACTATCCTATAGTTTAAATTCCCTAACTGCTTTCTTATCTTCATTTTATAATCCTTAAAACCTTCTGAGTACGGCAATACTAACACAAATTTAGGCTCATCATCCTTGACACACTATTTAATTTATTTAACTCATCAGACTCACACATCTCAACAAGATCACACCCAGATTTTCTCAAACATGGATCCTTAGGATTTTTAATAAATTTGTAAACAGTCTCTTTCACAATAATTACTAAAAAGGATTTTGAATAACCGTTCTTTATTAACAATTCAACCAATATGTCAATACTTTTTACTGAATTTTTAAAAGTAGAAGACAAAGACCATGCACGATAAATCAACCCCTTCACCATATTTCTTTTATACTTGAATTCACAAAAACTTTCGGATGAAGTATAGAGACCAGCATCAGTTGGTTTTCTATAAATCTCTGTCTCATAGTGTTTCTCTTTGCGTTGTATTAAGAGATCCAAGAAAGCAAGCAATGATTTTTTCTCCGTTTCACATGTGAATACAATGTTTTTATGTAGACTATTCATATAATGCAAAAACCAGTCAACATGCCTCTGATTTTCAAATATAAGAAAAATATCATCCACATACCGTTTATAAACAGTGGGTTTCATACATTGGAAAGATGCAATTTTCTTTTCTAAGCTTGTTAAAAAATTGAAGCCATCGTTGGTGCTAAAGGATCTTATCCAACTAAAGCATACAATAAATGCTGCTACAAAGAAATCATCACTTAATAATAATAATAATAATAATAATAATAATAATAATAATAATAATAATTGATTAAATTTAAGAAACATCGGAACAATTTTATTGTCATCAATATCACAAGTGTTATTTGAACGTAGTTTCTTTTCCAAATAACTTTCAGCCTCCAATTGCTTGCACCAACTGCAACAGCTCGATGTCCAGCTACAAAGCCACTGGGATCAGTTTTGAATAATAACGGTTTGTCCATTTCAATGTCACAAGATAATGCCATCATTGAACAACCTAATGGTCGCATCTCAGCCGATTGGGTGTAAAGCTGATTAACATCCGCAATACAACGACATATTATGTCACAAGGCATTTCATATCCATGTTTATATTTAAATCGAGCTGCTTCCATTTGTGCACGACATACTTGAGATCGACAATCAGGGATCATACCAGTCATAACACCTCCAGTACTTTCAGTAATATTAAACAATCTTGTAGCTGAACTCTTCTCAATCATTTTATCTGGAACTTTTCTTTGTGTAGCTACTACACCACAATTATTGCCTCGAATACCAACGGAAAGCAATCCATCTAATGCAATTGCCTTAAATGCATATTCGACTTGGAATAATCTCCCTTCAGGTGACAAACTAATATTCGCTATATTGCTCATTGAAATATAACATATCAAATCTTCATTATCTTCCATATTTCCTTTCAGAGTACCAAAAAAAATCCAAATCCGCAAATTCGAAATGGCTACACAATTCCAGAAAAAACCGATTCCTTGATTCGAATAAACAATTTTCTAAACTCTAATATAAAAATTTCATAAAAATGAACAATAAACCTACTTCTCGCGTCTGTGTGCGCACACCAACAAAACTCAATCTAATCATACCGCGCACACAGACGCGATACAGAAAACTGCAAACAAACTGCCAGTCAGAGGCAATCCCCCTCTGACTGGTCGAAACAATAATAATAATAATAATAATAATAATAATAATTAATAATAATAATAATAATAATAATAATAATAATAATAATAATAATAATAATAATAATAATAATAATAATAATAATAATAATAATAATAATAATAATAATAATAATAATAATAATAATAATAATAATAATAATAATAATAATAATATAATAATAATAATATAATAATAATAATAATAATAATAATAATAATAATAATAATAATAATAATAATAATAATAATAATAATAATAATAATAATAATAATAAAATAATAATAATAATAATAATAATAATAATGAGTCGCGTGCTCATCTTAACAAAATATACAAATCAAAAATAATTATATAATTTCATTTTATATTATAGCAAAGAGGAGGGGGGCCCATGTGAGACTTGTGACACTTGTTGAAATCAACTATAAATTTTATTATTTTCTAAGATAAATTATATGAATAAATTTGATTATTTGACCGAAATCTAAAATGAAATTATAAGATAAGAAGGAAATTTCATTTGTTTGTCGTTGTAATAATTATATTAATAAATAATTATGAAATTTCCCAACAATGGCCATTAGCACAAATGCTGATATTTATGAAAGTGAATTATTGCCATTTTTTTCCATTCTAGTTTTAAACAATGAAGAAAAAAGTGAATATAAAAGTGAGC
>CAUHTR010002305.1:0-61291 GCA_959609185.1 Schmidtea polychroa
TAAAAACAAAGGTTACTTATTATGTTATAAATTATACGGAAGTTTTTAACATTCGGGTTTATTACTATTATGTTATGATTATTATGATTATAGTTACCCTCTAATAGTTCTCGCATCAGAATGAATAATCACTTGAACCAAGGACGTAACAATTAGTTCAAAATCGTAACCTGTATCGCCCAGCACGATATAATTACCAGATTGAGAGACTACAGTGTGAGCAACAAATCTACTCACAAGGAGCATTTGCCGAACACGATCCAACCATTGGCTATTTTCGAGTTTACTAATATATCGATCAAAACTGAGTGTAGTGTCTTGGAATGCTTTGAAAATAGTTGAAAACTACATAATACAAATTAATTACAATTTACTTTCGATAAACTTCTGGAAGTTGCTCTGTAGAGTTTCTAATTTATCGAGATAAAATACTCCGTTTTTCAAAATACGAGCTTCCATGTGGTTATCTATTAAATTCAGTAATGGTAATGGAGAATTATATAAATAAACTAGAAACGCTCTCTTAAATATCAAATGATTATCATATTACGATAAGATCAAAAAACTTTTTGAGCTGTGGAACCCTTTGAGTTAGCTAGCGGAGGCGTAGCGCACAATATTGAGTTAACAGTTACATATTTTTTTTAGTTAAAATTAATTAAATCTGAATATTTCAAAACAACAAATGAATTTTATATATGAATTAATAATAATTATAAGTAATTTTTTTTTAATTATAATTTAATTTTAGGTGATTTAAATTTATAATTTTTATTTCAAATTTGATTATGGGATCCGCGGAGCACACTTTGAGAAACCCTGTAGGAATACATAAGAATTTAAAAGAAAAATGTTAAAAATCCCATAATAAATAATTTCAGCACGAAAGGATTAAATATAATTGTAATTAATATGAATTTAGAGAAATATTCATGCTTAATGGGTAAAGGCGATTTAAATATCCGATTAATTATAATATTACTTTTCATTAATTGTTTTGATCTAATATCGATAAATGAATGAGATAGTGTGAGCAATCTGATCAGTGGGTCACTGCTGGGCATTCTGTCCATATTTGGCACATATTGGCTACATCTAAGTAGGCTAGACTAGATAAAAGAAAATTCCAGCCTCAACTTAAAATATTAACGAAAAAAATCAACTTGACTCGGTTTGTAATAAAATGCCAAAACCGGAAACCGGTTATTAACATGAAGCCGGGCTGATTCTTTTATGTCTTCGTCGGATGCCATGATTGGTACAATCACGCTGTTATCGTAACTGGAACATTCCTTTTTTGGAAAATATCAAATTTCTTCAAAGAAATAAAATCAGAAATCCCATACATTTGTTGGAGATAATCCCCACAATCCCGACATTAGAATTTCCGTAAATTCTTCTCGTAACAGAAAAGCTGTCCAACCATTTTCAATGATTTTGAAATCGGGTTTGTAAATAAACGGAAATAATTCACTGACTCGTTCTTAAGATTTTTTTTTAATTAATTTAAATAATTAATATATAAAATGCGTCATCAAGTTTAATTTAATTAATTTACAATTAACTTTACCTCATTAGTTATTTATAAAATATCTACTAAGAAAATACCTTCATTGGATGCTCTTATTAAATTAGAATGCAATAACAAAATATCCTTAGAGTTAACTTCTAATTGATACACTTTAAAATCTTTAGATTTTATTTCTAAAGTTATATCGTTTAGAAATTTGATAGCATCAATTGATTTATGTTGAATCTAAAATAATTGATAAACTATTAAAAGCACTAATATAATTTTACAATAATATCATTTTGGCATTTATTGATATCCATTATCATTAAATGGTGCTTGGAAATACACAAACTTCCGCTAATCAGTTTCTTATTAAATAATTTAAGTATTACATTGATTGTTGATAATTCAATAGGATTGTCATCAGTCATTAGATAAGGAATTATTTCTTAAAATAAAAATACGAAATGCACACATTATTAAATTATATATAAATATTCAAATAATTAAAAGAAATTAAAAATAATTTATAAAATTTAATAATTTTAAAGTTTAATGTTACAATTTAAAGTTGATCATCATTGAATTATTTAAACAATTGATTAAAATATTTTAAATTTAATATAAAATTATCCTGTAAAATATTGAATTATTACTAAAGTTATTTTTATTACTTTAATATTGTTGCAGATCATGATCGTTGAAATTTTATTACGTTAGCATTATATTTTTGATGTGATTGTTCAATTCTTTGGTTAAATTTTCTAGTTTCGTTTAAAATTATTCTGAATCGTTAAATTGACGTTAAATTATTAATTTTATATAGCTTAATGACCCATTATAAGTTAATAGAAGCTTCACTGATGGTAGTCCTGGGTATACGGTAAAGACAGCGAGCAATACCTTTGTACACAATACGTCAGAGCTCAAAATAAGAACAATGACCTCTGCGATACAAAAATTCCAATTAAAAGTCTTGTCAGAGACGGATGGAAGTGAAAAATTGATTCGCTTAGGTTCTAATGTTTCAACTACACTACTATTTGCTGCTAATCCAAAAGCTAGGTATTGAACACTTCCTATCAACTGCCTATCACCTTCAGAAAAACGGCATGATCGAAAGATTTCACAGAATTTTAAAAACTTTTAATAATAATAATAATAATAATAATAATAATAATAATAATAATAATAATAATAATAATAATAATAATAATAATAATAATAATAATAATAATAATATTAGACTTTGTTAATCAGAAAGGAAGTCATATTAATACATTTATCTAATTTATAAAATAATTCAAAATAATTAATGGAAATTTTAATATTGTTGGGGTTAGCGCAAAAACCAAAAATTCATATATAAAGCGAAAGCATAACAAAAATGGGTTAATGCAATAAAAGTGGAAAATTATTTAAAATTTACTAAAAATCAAAAATCAATATTTAATCTATTATCGGGTATGGTTGAACGCCAAATTGATAGACGAATTCAGAAATTATAATAAAAATTAAATAAGCTGTTCACAGGAAAAGTTGATAAGAAAAAACAAATTAATTAAAATTAATTAATTGGTAATGGAAAACCCGAGCCAAGTGAGAAGCCAGAGCCCATGGGAAACCCAAGCGCCATAGGAAACCCGATTCGCAGTGAGACCCGAGAGGTGAGATAAAAGAGGAATATTTTGAGCCTTAATCAAAGGTAAACAAATTAGAAACCCAAAAATATTGATTTAGGATAATTTAGCTCAATTTTCTAGATAATTGGCCTCTTATGAAAAATATAAAAGAGAGCTCAGAAGTGAACAAGCGCCACTTGGTTGAAGAGAGAAAAAGAAAACAAATAAGCACAATCCGGTGATCAATAATTTGAAGGAGAAATATATTGAGACTCGAACCAGAAAAGGTGATTACCCTTAGGCATTAGGTTTTTTTACCTTATCGAGTGAAAAGTATCGAGAGAGAAAGGTACAAATAGTGACAAATTGAAATGGGCATCATCGCCAATACCGACTGTGAACATTTGTTTGGCCACGAAAAAGAATGGCACTGGCCAATGAACCTGCCAAACTACAAAATAGACGAGTGGAGACTCTGATTTCTGTATCCTGGACCGCACAATCCGGAAAGAAGCCAAACTACTAGATAGACTCTCAAGATATTGATATTTAGTGTTTGCATTGGTGAATTGTGTAATAAATACATTTTCTTTTATTTTGGGCTGATAATCTATGTATGTCTGTATATGAAAACATTGATACCTGACTCGTAACATCAATCATATCCTTTATATATGATTATTCAGCCTTTCAATGTACTTATTCCTTAAACCTTTAAAAAGAAATTTTCGAGTTTATTAAAGTTGTTTCTTTGTTCACTTTTGATTTATAATTCTAAGGGGAATATGATAATGAGATTCATGACAGGGGTGTGTAACTAAAAATATTTACTACGCTTTCGGTTAGGCTCATCGGCAATTGTTTGGTGGTTAATCTATTGGATGAAGAGTTGCTGTTATTTTATTCATTTATCTCCCCAAATCCAAAGTTAAAATTAAGGTTTTTGAAATTTTTTTTAGGGATCTATCCTTATTTTGTTCATATAGTTCAATAGAGTTAGTTAAAATTCAGGTGTCTGAAGATTTTGACAGGGGTCTAATTAAAATTAAAATGTCAAAAACCCTTTCAGTATTCTATTAACCATGATAGATACAATAAAATCTACTTAATATCCTTACAGAGATTTTAGGCATAAATTGCCAAAAATTCGCAAAAAGCGAAAAGGGATTTAACTAATAAATCGATTAAACTATTACTGAAAATACGTCGGTATATTTACCCAAATTTTTGTGTGTGAGCATATGTGCGTGCATTGATGCAGTAAAACAAATTTGAATTATTTTAATTCTACTTAATTTTGAATCTCAATTTTTATTAATTTTGATGTGAATTTTACGTAATTTATTATTTATTTTGTTTTCTAGTTTTTATATTTTATTTATTTTTAAATATTTTCGCCGCTGTGATGGATATGGTCATTTTCTCGAGTATTTTATGTTGTTTTAGAGATTCTATTAACTAATTCCTATTTATTTTAATTCCTATGTTATTCCAGGTTAATCTTTTGCTAATTTAATTCTTCAAATTTTATCTTTTATTTAATTTCTACTAGCTACTTTGTGGTCATGATGGATTTAAACATTTTTATAGAATATTCTAGTTTTCTATTCATTGCTATGATAAAAATTTTATCCCTACTTTATTTTCTAACGTTATTTTTTGGAAATCTTTCTAATTTCCATTCGTATCTCTTCTTATTGCCAATAATTCAAATTTGCCTACTTCTTTTGTGTATCTATGTTGTGTTTGGAGTGGATTTCATGTTGTACTTTTTGCTTTTGTTTCATATTAGTTAATTTTTTGTTTATTATTTTTGTGTTGAGTGAACTCTATTTATTTGTTTAATTGATATTTGGACGTGTTTGATTTTGACTCAACTTAGTGTTTAATCTGCGTGTTATGTTATAGTCCAATCAGTTATAGTCCAACACACATAATCTCGTATTTATCGAACTCTTTAAAATTCGTTACGTGAAAGTTGCTGACAAAAAAGTCTAAGGTAGATGGCGACAGCTAGAAGATTAATTACATAATAAAACGATGAAGAGACAAGAGAAAATGAGGCCCGACACCTTCTGCAGTAGCCCAGGTTATTAGAAGTCCTCGTGGTATTGACCACCTTTTGCTGTAAGCAACCCACTAAATCGAAGGAATATATTTAAAGTGTTAATCGGATATGAATCTAGAAGTAAAAGATTTTCCCCACACGTAACCCACCAAATAATATAAAGACCTTAATGCGATATTCAATGCATTTTATAGTGGTGGGCTATTTTAAAGCTTTTTTTATTTTAATGTCACATGAAAACCAAAATCTTTATATTCAATTTAATTGTTTACTGTCATTACACATACTTGGAGACAAATGGGTTATATGAATTGCCATACACATAATTTGTAAGATATTTAATGTATTTATAGTATTTATGTATTTATATATTATTATTAAATCATTATTATCAAATTACTAATTTTTATAAATGAAAAACATTGAATGAAATTATATTTAAATATAATTTAATCTATGAAATTGTTTAAAATAGTAAAAATTACAATATTGTTAAAATTTTAACCATAACTATAGATTTTGAAGTCTATCCTATCGTAAAGTTTATTTTGTCTTTATTAATACTTCCTTACTTTAATATTAAAATTAATTAAGTTTTTACAAATAATTCTGTTACTAATTTTTTATAAACTAAATTAATTAATTTTTTCAGTTATGACTGACACAACTGGTGAAGGTGAAGGTCCAGTTTTCAATGTACAGTTTACTGTTATTTATAAAAAAGATAAATTGCATCAAACCTTGCCTGCATCACTTACCGTTGGGGAGTTAAAGAGATTATTAGAACCAATTATTAATGTACCGTTTTTAATGCAGAAGCTTATTCTTAAAGGAATTTTGACTGATGATAGAAAATTAGGCGATTTAAATTTAACAAAATCATCTAAGATAATGGTAATTGGAAGCACACTTTTTGATGCTGAAAGTGTAAAAAAAGGTGAGATTGAAATTAACGCAGGTAGTTCAACGATCGAGGATTCCAAAGAAGTGTCACAATCTTTAGCTGAGCGAAAAGAGCATCAGATTGTAATTGAACGCCATGGAAAACCTGATGATGCTATGATTGGAATTAGTAATCGCAATGATCCATTGCCACCAGATTTGTGTCTTACCGGGATGTACGATCGTAGAGGACAAAAAATTCGAATTAAAATAAATTTAGACAGATTAGAATTGATTCTAGCTACCCGTGATCGAACACAAAAAGTGCCTCTTGTATCTATTGAAGAATTTGTTCACTGTGCTATGCCCAATCATTTAGGATATGAATTAGTAGCATTTCAACTCGGTCCCACTGAAAAGTCACGATTTTATGTTTATTGGTTTCCTTCACAATTCGTTGAGGCAATGCAAGATATTATTATGCAATATAAAATATTTTCCGATAAATAGCAAATCGGTATTTTTATTCGTTCTTTACTTGACTCTAAAATGAATTTAAGTTATTTTCTAAGATTGTAGCATTAAGTATGTTGATTGTAACTATATTTAGATGATGACATTACATCATTGTTGTATGATGTGTTGGATATTGGATTTTTGTTGGGGAATGGTGCATATGAATGATGGGCATGTTTGCAATTGGTGGCTCAATAGATTATTATTATCAATTGAAAATTGTTTAAATATTGTCAGTAATCAACATTTAGCAGATTGTTAAACAAAGATTATTTCAGTGAAACAGATATTTATTTTTCTATGCACTGGATTCTTACTGATGTAAATCATTTAAACAATTTTGTTCCAAATTAACAAATAAATTTTTGTTTGAATTTTGGTAACCCGTCTTACTTAAATTTGAAAATATTTGATGTTTAAATTTCTATTTCGTTTGCGAATGGGGTTTCGTGACTGGGTAGTTAACTTCGATTCGATCCAACCTGGAAACTAATTTGAGGTCCTGTATTTACTTTTGAGGAAACAACTTGTTGTTTGCATGTTGTACCTTTTAATGTTAGTGGAAGTGCATCCATTGATGTATATTAATTTGATCAAACATTGAAATGTATGATTATATTATGACTTCTGAAGTCATGCTTCATTTGTCCAACTTTGGCCAAGCTTTTGGTGGTGTCTCATATTTACTTGCAAATTGACTGAAGCCTAANTTTCGTTTCACGTTGTGCTATTGCTTAGGACTTTTAAATTTGTATAATCCGTCGATGAAACATGCATGCGATCGCATCAAATTGGTGGGTTACTGGTGGTTGAATGTTTGAGTGCCGTTACCAGCGTAACCCAAAATACAACATTAGTTTTCCGCTTGGTACCCGTTGAGTAATCAACGTTGGTACTGTACCAAGGGTTGAGTACTCGCAAAAAGTGAGCGCATCAAAGCACTATAGTTGTCGAGTACTCCATGGGTTCACGGACTACCGATAGAAGGTGTATGTCCGATTTCTCCGGTCCCTTTATCAACATTGTTCTCCCAACCTTACACACAAGCGTTCGTTTTCAGACAGTCATAAAACATACCCGACAGTGTTCTAACGCTACAAAATATATTTTTATTTTTAACAATAAGTAGAAGAGACATTATTTTAGTACTACACGGCATATAAAACCTGCTACAGGAATAATCAACATGGCATGAAAGTTCAACTCGGCCGGCTGGTGGGGCCGGTTTCTCCCGTCGTAGCCATTTGCGACGAACCCACTTGCCTTTCGTATTCCGCCAGTCTGGCCTTCTTTAATTTTTCCCGGATATTGCGCCCAAGCCGTTTCCTTTTTGGTTTCTCTTTCGCGGCCGGAGGGTATATTGCCGCTAGTTCCACGGTCAACGGCCGGATTTGACTTATGGCGGCTCCGTGAACTACTTGTTCGTTTCGCTCAGTTTCTACCACGCGGAGCTGGAGCTTCAGTGCCCGGATCTCCATCTGATCCTGCGAGGCTTGAGTCTGCAGCTGAAGGACCTGCGCCACCTTCTTTTTCATGTCCTCGGGACTAAACCAGGTGCTTTCTAGTTCTCGGCACCGTCCCTTGAGCTTGTCTACTCGCATGCGGAGCTCCTCGGCCTGTTTTTGAGCTTCTTCCCTGTCCCTTCGCAAATTTTCCAATAATTTGAACACTAGGTAAAGAAAAGAATTCAACGATTACGTCCTGCAACATACTATTTATTCAATTATAAAATAAGATCAAGATTATAAATAAACCTAATTTCCGATATTAAGCACGCAATACATAGGATAATTTATAAACAAAAAAAAATAAAATAATTAGTCAAGTTTAATTAAGTCACAACTGAATGATCTAAAAGTAAAGTTTAACTAAGTCACAACTGAATGATAGAGTGTAACAGAAAAATTGATGATGAGTCCAATCAGTCACTTGCGCGGCCTCCCCCTCTTCCGCGGGGTTGCCTCGGCCTCTTCCAGGTCCTCCACTGTTTTCCCTTCTTTAACTGCCCTGATTTGTAAGTCGATTTTCCGCAAGCGCATCTGGGCCGCTTCTACCTCAATGGCCGCTCGGTCACGGGCCTCTTGTAATAAATCGTTTGTGGGTTCTGTTTTTACCCACGCCGGGGCGTCCGGCTCCGGCCCACTCCTGATTACTGGGCCAAAGTTGTCGAGGTCCAAACCCCGATTCCAATCATGGATACGGTACCATATGTACCGTGTACGGAGTCTGGTAAGCATCTGTCGGTCGGCTTCTTCGTGGCTATCGCTGTCAGAGTAGGACATTTCTACAAAATAATAATCAAGCTCCTCTATACTGATTGTGATACGACATCAACCACAGGATTTTGTTGACTCTTTTTCCCTTTAAGAATTTGAAAATAAAAAAAAACATTTTATTTTAAGTCTAACATCTATAACCCTAGGAGCAGTAAAATAAGAGCTCCTACTTTATCAACAACAAAAAATATTTGTCAAATTTCGGTTGTTTAAACTAATCATTTGCATTCAAAATGTTGTTTACCACTAAGTGGTAATTTTAATTACTATTTGTAAATTTTAATTTATATTTTAATAAAATGTGAGTTTTTTAGATCGTCATTTTTAGGCCACTAAATTCGGGTACGCTGGGGCGACAGGTACTAGCAACGAACTAAGCTCTTCGTCTGCTTACCTTTCCTTCGGTTGTGCCCGTTATGAGTGGTTTGCTCTACCTACAAGTAATTTATTTAATTTTTCTAATTCCTTATTTTTTAGGTGATATCATTATGAACCTCGATCAAGTAAGTTAGAATAGATTAGCTTGGAGTAGTCTTCCCATAATTCTTCCCAAGGAATGTCATTTCATGCCCAATATTTGATTTGGACCCGTAATTTATCCCTCGCAGAAATTGGGAAATTTTCCGAAAATATTTGTGTTTTGATTTGATTGAAGTTAAATTTAATCCTTAACTTGGAATTTGTGTTTTGATTTCTGAAGCTAAATTTAATCCTCTTAGTAAATTTATAAATTATTTTAACGAAATACTTAATTAATCATATCATCGTTATTGTATTACCCTAACGGGTCGTGACCAAGATACCACAGGGGTATGATATCCTTATTATTCTTTGAATCTCCATGCTTCTACACACATTCACATATGTATAGGTACCTACACCCACGCATATCTACATATATACTGCCGCGTATCCATATATAATTTAAGTCGATACTTGACGTCGTACTGGGGGGGGGGGTGTTGCTAAAAATAGATTTTTGGGATTTCATTGGTAGATGGTTTAGTGTAACTAAATTTAGCGATAGGGGAATCCCAAAATCGATAATTTGATTTCTGATTTTATTTTCATCAAATAAGGATAACTATTGCAATGATGAAATGATACTAATGATAATGATGTTAATAATGAGGTTAATAACGATGTAATTAAGGGTAATGGTGGTAATGACGATAATAATAATAGTAACCATAATGATAATAATAATGATAATAATAATAATACTAAGGTAAATTAATACTAACCATGGTAACGGTAGGAAGGATAATGACAATAATGATAATAGTGATAATAATAATAATAACGATACTAATAAAATTAATAATAATAATAGTAATAATAATAATAATAATATAATAATAATCATGAATACTATTAGTAATAATAACAATAATAATAAGGTTTACAACAATAATACTAACGATAGTAATGTTAATAATTGGGTAATACCACTGATGATGATGGTAATGATTAATTGTAAATCTTTATAATTTACCTTTAGGCCTATTTGAACATTATATAAATATTTATAGTTAATATTCAGGAGCATGTCATATAATTATGATTTATAATTTTAGGTTCTTCCAATTTATGATTATACCTTATAATTCAAAATTTTTCCTTTATAATTTGTAATTTCAGATTTTTCACTTTATCAATTCACGTTCTTTAATTTGTAATTTTACATGTTCCGAGTTATAATTTTTTTTTTTTTATTTTATAATTCATACTTTTAAATTTTATGCTTTGAAATTTTATGTTTTATAATCCATGATTCTATAGAATACAATTTGTAACTTTATATTTAAAATTTGTAAATTTTTCCTTTTACAACTTATGATTTTAAATTTTACCATTTATCCATTTATACCTCACCATTTGTAGGTTTATATTTTATGATTTCGAATTCTATATTCTACAATTTATAATTTTCTATCTTGTGAATTATAATTTTACATCTTCGGATTTATAATTTTATTACCGACTTTATATAAGTTTTTATGAACTCCTCTTTCTCCGCATCGTTTCTCAAATTACTTTCGGATCTCTTGGTACTATTTGTGAGTTATAATTTCAGCGTTGCAGTATGCCCCTATATAACTAGTTTTAGGTGGATTGACTTTTTATGTTAAGAGTTTGGTCACTGCCATTCCCGATCTACAGTTTATACCTCAAATTTCTGAACTACTAATTTATAGTCTCTGGCTATAATTCGTACCTAAAACATCATAATCAGTTATAACTTGTAGCTTTATACTTAACTAAAATTATTGCAACTTAGTACTTATAAATATTTCAACGTGGGAATTCGCCATTTAATCTTTGGATTCGGAATATCTACAGTTATATTGAATTGATTCGAAGACTTAGCTAGATTATATTATACTTATACGTATGCCGAATATCTTTATTCTGTTCATTACTCTGATTACTATAAGCTACTATTACGAAAACTTAATTCGGCATATGTCTAAGCATAACTGATCAACCGTCTACATTAATGTGATTTGCATGATTGTGTAAGTTTAGGTATGAGTTCTACTCAGTTTATGGACCTTAGTGTGGAATTGTTTGTCCAGAATTTTAAGTGTTGAGTTTAATTGTGTATTACGTAATGAGTCGGGAAGAATATTGCTTCCATGGCCCCACTGTGACCACTTCCACAAACCTTAGTGTTGAGTTTGAGTCAACCATTTACGGTCGACCTTATATAAATACAAAGAGTCAGACGGAGGTTTTCCTCGACCTAACTCCATGGCAGAACCATGAAGTAGTTCGACCTCCGAAGGACCCGAACAAAAATTGATGGTATAATATTGATCGATATAATATAGATAGTGCATGTGTGAATGAAAAATCGAAATTTAAAAATTATATGCAGAACCGACCAGAGACGTACTCGGACGCCGCTGATCCGTTGAGAATTATTAAACATAGAATCTTACAATTATCTTTAATAAAAAAAAATTAAAAGTTGACATTAATATGATTACATAACATCAAATCAAAAAGCTTACTAATGATTCTTTTTCGGCAAAAAATTGGCTTAGAAAGTTCAACAAAAATTTGGCATAAGATTGATTTATGATCGCAACGTGTCGGTATATATACCTATTTTGTACACGTGTATGTATTGATGCATTAAAACAAACTCGAATTCTTTTTATTCCAGAATTTTCTATTTCAAGATTTTGATATTTTTTAATGGCAATTTTTGTGCCATAATTTTTGTTTTATTTTTAAAATTTTATTTTTAATTATTTTTCGTTAATTTGACGTCCATGATGGATTTGGAACGGTTCCAGAACATTCTATTTTATTTTTAATTTAATTTTTATTCTAACTGGTGTTTTATGAATTTCTTTTTAAGATTTATTATTTTTAATACTAATTTATTTATTTCCTCTAACTTTTATGGCTTTGGTGATGGTCATCGCCATTTTAATGGAATGTTCTGGGTTTTTCTGGAATTTTTTACTGTTTTGCCATCTTTTCAGTTATTCGAGTTTGCTTTTTGTACTTCTGTGTTTATTTGGTTATTTTTGAGTTAGATTTTGCATCACTTCTTGCTTTTGGTATAATTTTATTTAATTTCTGTGTTTATTTTTCTGTTGTTTTCTCCTTTAATTATTATTGTTTACTTGGTGTAGGTTTTAATATTTAATTATACTTGGTGCTTCTTTACTTGCTGTGTACCTACACGTTTCGGTCATAATTGGTAGTTTGGGTCTAGAAATCAGTTCTAGCCCAACAAAATTCATGAAAATACATTTACATATAACTAGTAAAATGCAACCTATTGAAAATATTAGCGTTATAAACAATGGTATCTGGAGCCCCGGTGCTGAGTACAAATATTTGACGTATAAATTCGAAAAATATGATAGAATTCTGAAGTTGATGAATATGGATTTAGAGAAAGAATTGATTCGACATGTGTGTAACTTATACTTAATTCAAATTCAGTCGTAAAAAACTTTTCCCTATATCAGAACAAAGACACCTTAGTATTTGTATATAAAGAGTTTTCAAAATTTCGGCTGTATGTCCACCTAATAAAGAACTTTTTTGAATTTCTTCAAATATGAGTTTTTAAACACTTATATATGTATTTATTGGTGACCCGACAAAAGCGCGCAAGGCAAATGAAGTATTATTAATAAATAGTACCTGTGTCCTCTTTCTCGTTGCGTAACTTGTATGACACGTCAGTCTTGGCGGCGAACGATCAACTGACCGACCATCTCAACAAACTTAGCATTGCGCGCTTTTGTCGGTGTGCACTTGTCTTGCGCGCATTTGTTACGGCGCTGTATTTATTAAAAAGGTTTGACTATGAATCAGTGAATGTATCGATGTTTTTGATATTCACGAATTTTCGGTACTGCATCTTTTAATTGAATTTGATAAACAATATATTTACTGATTCATAGTGTTGAGGAAACCTAAATTACAAAATAAAATAAATAATTGTTGAAGGCGTAAAATGATTAGGGGAAATGCTTATGAATGAATGGAATATTCGTCTGGAACTCGGTAAAACAGGAACGGAAGAGAAATGTTGAAATATGAGAAAGGAACAGAAGAAAATCACTAAAAAACAGACAATTAAATAAAGGAAGGTAAAAAAGCGAAAAATGGAAAACAGAAAGCAAAACAAAGTTTGGATTGATTTGTTATCTTGATGGCCTACTCGAGATAGAAATGGGAAAAGGCCAGGGGAATCCGAAAAACTAGATTATAAAAAATGAATATATCCCGACAGCTGTCAGAGATTACAGAATGCCAATGGGAAAAAGCGGAGAATAAAGAAGGAACTATCCATAAGTTTCACCAGACAGAAAAGTATAAAAACCGAACACAAAAATGACAGAAGAGAGAGAATTGCTATTGAAAAGAGAGAATTATTGGTAAAAGAGGAAAGTTGTTACTAGAAAAACTTGTGAGAAAAGAGAGAATTTTGAAATTGTTAAAAGAAATTAGTATATTGAACCAAATAATCAGAGATAGTTTGGAAACTCAAGTCAAGTCAAAGCAACCAGATCAATAAAATGTATTGATTATTAGGCTCATCAACTGAGCTATCTCAGCTTGGAATGCGAATGTTTCAGCTTCATGAGCAATTCTTTGAACTTCAATAGGGACAAACAGAGCTTCATTACTTTTATCTTTACTTTGTGAATTTGTAGTCTTATCTTTTATTGTGATATTAGGCAGTGGAATGTTCATTGAATACTTGCATAACGGCTCTGATTCTTTAATATTTTCGAAATCTTGGATGATTCTAGAAAATGTACAAGAGTTTTTCATTTTGAAATTGTCAGATTTGGGGAAATCAAATGAACGAAACTTGTTATTGAGCATATTTTGAATTTCTACTTTATATTTGTGTCAATTCATTTCCTTCAATGGAATTAATAAATAGAGATTTTGTCAGATTATCTCTCATTCTTTCGAAAGACTTAATTGAACTATCGGAAGTTTTATTTTCCATTTTTATCAGATGAACCAATTTGAAAAATCACCAAAACATTTTCTGGTACAACAAATTCTAAAACTCTATAAAAAATCAATTTACAACATTTCATTAAAAAATAATATGAAATACCTATTACTCGCGTCTGTGTGCGCACATCATTATCACCATAATTCTGCACACAGACGCGACAAAACTCAACAAACAAAAACTGCCAGTCAGAGGTAGACGTCATTCCCCTTCTGACTGGTCGAAACAAGTATATTGATCCAAATAATCAGAGATTGTTTGGAAACTCAAGTCAAGTCAAAGCAACCAGATCAAGTTACCAATCGTTCATTATCAGCAGTAGTCAGGCTGTCGTATTCTTAAAGGATTGTCATTTATTGTGCTATTCTTCCCTAAGGGTTGTATTAGACATTTGAAACCGTTGAAGTGTGTGAAAGTTTGTATCATTAAATTCTTGTAATCAATTGTGTTAATCAATAAAGTTTTACGTGTTAGGAGTGTCATTGTCGTTATTAATAACACGCACGGAGTCAGAAAAGTAATTGGCAGTTAACAGTCACCGAACAACTACAATAAACCCAACAATAGTCAAGCTTTTTAATAAATACAATGAAAAAGAAATCAGTGGTGAAATTTGAAAAAAAAAGTTCTTATAATTTATATGTGTATAGACTTTTGTGTGCTCTTTTTATTTTAAAGAGTTAACCAAAGATTGTCTAAAACTTCCAAAGGTTGAAAACTTTTACATGTAATTTTCTCTCAAACTTCATTATCATCACTCGACTGTCATTCACCACAAAAAATTACTAAATTAAGACTTCTTAAATTTATAAAATTCTTAAATTGGTGAAATTCTAATTTATTTTTTAAAAATCATAACGCAGTTGATAAAATTTAAAGTTTTTAAAAAATCCTGAGAATTCTTACGATATATAATTTTTATGCAAAACGCCCAAAATTTATATATAATCCAAAAATTTAGTTTTCGAAAAATTTGGTTGTTTATTCTCATCAACGCATCAATACTAACGCTGAAATTTTTCCGGTACTATCCGTAGTTTAAATATTACTGGCGAGTTGCTGTGCATTGCATTTTCTACCCAGCCTATACCATTCCGTATCGTGGTAGTATCTATTATGAGCGAAAAGGTCAGTGTAAATGTTAGTTATCTCGCACTACACGTTCGACATGTGGAACATGACATTCTTGGCTACGGTACACATGAATATTCAAAACATTTATTAATAAAAATTAACAAATGCACAATCAATATGTAAGAAAAATATAGTAACAAGTGACACAATTTCAAGAAGATGGCTGGCTCAACAGCAAATTGATATACATTGACGAATGTAGCTTCAACACTTGGACAAGTCAAACATTAAGAAGAAAGGTGAGCGTATTTACGCAACAAAGGCAAGTAACCGAGGGCCAAATATGTCACTGGTTCTAGCTATTGGCGTCAAAGGACCAATACATCAAAAATTAATTGTAGGATCCTACAAAAATAATACCTACCAACTTTTTATAAATGAATTAACGTCAAAACTGAATGATACTGGATGCCATATCATTCACGATAATGATTCAATTCACGGAGGAACATTATCACAAAATAATTTTATAGAACATCTGCCACCTTATAGCGCGTTCCTCAATCCCATTGAAAGGGTCTTCAGCAAGGTCAAATGCAGCATACTGGCTTCAGTACGATGTCATTCGAAAGGAGATTTGATTTAGTTAATGAGGCTCTGGAAAATGAGGTGAAAAAAATGAATATAAAAATTTCAAAAACTATTTTCAACACATCCACCGTTTTTTTCCCTAAATGCTGTAAAAAAATAGAAATATTTTGGGATTAATAAATTGTATTTGTTACTTAATTACTTTAAAAATAATAAAACTTACATTATATTGAAATAATTCCAAATTTTTATTAATAAACATCTAAAACTCCTGAAAAATTAATTAAAAATAATTTATAATAAAAAATGTTTATAAAAAGTATTATTTAGGAGCTTGAATAATGATCTCATATCTATATGGATCAAAATTCAAGCCTTAAAGTTTACTTTAAATAAAAAAAATTACTTGAAAGCCATTTCTAAAATGGCTAAATACAAATAGTTAAAATAGCTAAATTTGTATACTGGATACATATAGTTAAATTAACTCCAAAAAATTTCATCACAAATAATGACGCATCTATAATTGGTTGTACATACCAACCCATATTATATATGCCCATATTCAGTGCAAACGAATGTATATTGGGCTTTGAGTTCTCTTGTGTGCCATTTTTACGATGTTGGCACAATGTGACTTTTTTCTGGTACTGTGTGACCTTTCCAATTGAATTAGTAGGTGATTCTGTGTATTCGTTAGGTAGAAATCGAGAAAAATTCGTTTACTATTTATTATCATCACAATTTAAATGATTGAAATAAGAAATGGATTTACAGTGACTTTTTAGGGAATTTTCGTTGAAAATCGACTCCACTTGTCACTGCCTGTAAGTGATTGAGTTCTGAGTCGTCTTCGCCGCAAAATCATCGTCACGTCTGTCATCCGCAATTTATGTCCTTAGTTTAGAAAGCTATGTTATGTTAGTTTCGTACTTATATTGAGGAATATTTTGTTAATTCGGTATCCCTAGTTTTGTAGATGTGTGCGGTGTTGGTTGACTCGCTGGAAATATCGGTATTTTGTTTAATGTGTCTTTTCTGAATATAAATTTATTCTCTTTATTTTGTTAAAATGAGTTTGGCTTTTGATCATTTATTTAGCAAATTTTCTTACAATACGCACCTTAGATTCAGCTTTTATAGTTGCAATTCAATCTGGATACCGTATTTCAAATGTATTAAGGTCATATTATTTTAGGGAAGTTCTTCAACATCTGTCATTAACTAATTTAACGAAATTTAGTAATTAGTTCTCCCCTATTCGTCGTCGGTGATTGATTCAAATCTTTAGTATCGTAAAGCGAACGATGATCAGGTCCAAATTCTTTCAAATGTGTATGCCTTGAATTGTTTAATAATCTAGTTTACAAATAAAACCTGTCGTAAGATTGCAAAAAATAAACTCCGTCTAATAAAAAAATTATGTAGTTTAATTGATCACACGATTCGCGAATTTCTAACGGGCCTATTTATTTGTTTCTCTACTTTTAGTCTCTGTCTAAAGTTTAAGTCGTTCTATATTTTATTTGCTTACCAACCATAGCCAACTAAACATTAGAGGAACAAGCTCTTAGTGTCATATTTACAAAGTTAGTTAAGTTTATGTTGATTTTACATATGTAAGTTGATGCTGCTTTATATTCGTTTTAAATAAAGTTTGCTCGCCCTACACGATCACTGCCACCAGTGTGAGAAGCTCTTAGTGTTGTGTCATAAGACCTCGGAGATTACGAAAAAACTAAAAATCTTGATGCGATTCCCGATATTACTATCTAATTTCAATTCAACCCGTTGACGTTTCGCGGTTACTCGTCATACCTTATGCGAGAAAGGCATGGGGACTCGAAGGTTTTCCACACGTAGACTCCTGAACCTAAGGGAATTTATCCCTTCACTTGCCATCGTCTATAGTGGGTACTAGGAGTTACAGTGTAAACTGCGCAGATAGACTGCTTCCTCCTCGTAAGTCATAGTATAAATGATTTTATGAACTTGTAGTTTATGTTGGAGGCTGTGGGTCGAAAAACATTGTAGTACCTGCGATGACTTTACACATTGAAAATGATCTCACTTCCGAAAATACAAAAATCAAAAACTATGGTAAAACTCTTTAATTATGCTACAACATAAAATAATACAACCAACAAATCTTGGCTTCTAATAGTTTCACAAAATAAAATTTCAATTGTACAATTCGTGATATTTTGTCTACTCAAAATCAGAATTGTGTGATTTGTTATGATCGAAATGTGCCTGCTCATATACCCTATTTTTTGTGTGCGAGTATGTGTGTGTGCAGTAAAAAACATCGAATTATTTTAATTCCATTTAATTTTTTATTTCAATTTTATCGATTTTGATGGCGATATTTTATAATTATGATTCATTTTATTTTCTAATTTTATTTAATTTTAATGAAATTCGCAACTATGATGGACATGGCTATTTTCTAGAATATTCTATTCTATTTTTAATAGTTTTATTATATAATTCTTATTTCTTTTAATTTTTGAGTAATCTTTTCGTTATTTTTTGATGATTTAATTTTTATTTAGTTGTTGCTGGTTTCGGCGCCATGTTGGATTTTTCTTTTTCATAGCGTTTTTTTTCTATCTTTATTATAATTTTTAATTTTAAATCTATCCCTTATGCTATTTTATGATGACATCTGTAGGATCATGAAAACAATTTGCATAACATTTTTATTGAAATCGACATTGAAAGCGATTATAGAAATATTTGCTTCAGCATTCAATGTTCCCACGAAAACATCGGCACTTGATCTGGCGATTGAACTGAGATTGTTGATGAACTTGCAATTGGGCATGTAGACTCCAGCATCGTACGGTATTAAATTATTGCAATCTCTATCTGGAATAACTTTGTTCACTAACTCCCTTTGGCAATCGAAAACGGATGGGTCAGTCCGGCTCTCGTAACGAACTTTATCGTGAGAATCACTAGAATCGCGAATTAGTATTCTAAGGAAAATTTCTTTGGATGAATAGGTGTTGATGATCAAGCTCATCAACAGAGAGATCAAAGGAAAACAAAGGTTTCAGCTTCTCGAATGTTTAGCATATTTTTTTATTGATTTTGATGAGAGTTAACGATTGGAATATTTTGAAAAGAATATTTAAACAATAATTTTAAATTAATTACTTTAATAATATATTTTAAGTTTAATTATTAAGTTGATATTGTTATTAATGTGGAAGTCAGAGGCACTACAAAATCTTTCTATTTCTAGTTTCCATTTTCTTTTAATTGCCATAAATTCCAATTTGTCTATCTCATAATATTTATTTGTATTATATCTATGTTTATTTCGTGGGATAATTCTTGCTCTTTTTAGTTAATTTTACTTTACTTTTATATTTTATCCTTTTAGTCTTATATTTTCTCTTTTATCGTATTTGTTTGGTGTTTTTACTTGTTTTAGTTTTTTACTTAACTTAGGGCTATATCTGCGTGCCCAACAGTCTTTTTTTTATTAAAAAAACTTAATCTAAAGTGATACGCTATTCACAGGTCTATTGTAGCTTTTTAATTTATTTTTAATGTACTTATTTTTCATTTTAATTATTAATAATTTGCCTTTGAAAAATCATCAACATTTAATTGATATAATCAATGATTATTTTTTTGGTCACCTTTGATATGTTTTTTAATTTTCTTTACGACTATAGATCAAATTTGTATTACACAAGGAAAAAGTTTGATCTGCAGTTGTAATAAAAATAAATGTTTGAAAAAATCAGATAATCCCATTAAAATAAAACACTATTAAATTGGAAATTAACACTATCGAATGAATGATTAGCACTATTGAACTTCAAGGTCACACTAAGTATTAATAACCCTGTAATAGAAAAGATGAGAATTGTGTGTTTTAGAGGATAAAGTTCTTAAAGGATAACAATAATTTAAATGTAGTGAATACCACAATATATGTATATTATAATTAAATCTCGTTCAGTTCATTATCTAGTAAAAAAACCACAATACAATCAACTGGAACAACGTGAACCCCGTTTTACACAATATAACTCTTTACAAAATTATACTCTGGATCAATTTTTTTCTTCGGATAAAATATCAAGTTTAGTTGATTCTTTAATTAAAAATGATTCCATCATTAATGACCGACTCAGAAGATATCTGGCAGTAATCCGCATACAATTTATGGCTTCTTGGCTGGCTGATCTGTTAAGTAGCAATTGCATTCCGAAGTCCTATAAAATATTTATTAACTATCATTGTTCGATGTTAAAATCATAATGAAATGATTCAAAACGAAATAATATGAGACAAAAAAAGGAAAATCATACAGGATCTATGGAATTGCAATGAAGCATTTTTTCTAGAATCTGACTCGTTGCTGAGTAAAGACTGCATCCATCCATTACATAAAACAAACTACTAGGTATGGAGTTGAAATGTGGATTAATGTGAGCAGGTGGTGGGGATACACCATCTCCAGACACGCCGCTGACATTGAGTGTCAGCAATGGCGGCAAGGGAATCATTCCATAGAGAGACGGCAGGAAATTGGCCAGCATTGATGAAAAATGCTCATTATCTGCCCATGCCGTATTGCTTGAGTTGGGAAATTGTGGTTCCAAACTAGTGGAGCTCATTGCTGACTCTATATAATCGAGATATTGTGCATCAGTTTTTGACTTATCTATCTCTTGTGGTTTAGATAAGAAAAACTGATTTATGTCGGACTTGCCTGGTTTAGCCTGCAAGAAAATTGAACATGATTAATATCGTCAAAATTACAAGCTCTGTACATTCCTATGATAGAGTTCAATTATTAGGATTCCTTTTTACTTCTGTAATTGTATTATTATTATGATTATTATTTTTATTATTATTATTATTATTATTAAATGGTTTCTTGGTAGCAGTAAAAATTAAATGTTAAACAGATAAATGATAAAATAAGCTTTTTCTACAAACTATGTATTAAAAGTAAAAAATTTCGATTATTAGAATATCCTTTTCAATTGAAAATTTTGATATAGGTTTATTGCACTGTGTGTTAAAAATCTTATTGCACTGAATAACATCTTTATTATAAGATTTTTAATTTGTAGGAGAAATAAATTCGCTCACCACAAAATTCCTATAATAAAAATGCTATCAAACTAATGATAAAAAAAATCAACCATATAAACATGGTTTTTGAAACTCTCTATATTTCACTCTCTTAATATCAACATATTTTAGATATAATTACGTTATCTCTTTAATCCGAAGTAAATGAATAGATAAGAATTTATATTGAAATAAGGAAATAACACTAGATTTGACAGATAAATATATTTTAAATTAACCCACTTTCCATTATCGAATCGATCTGAAATTTTAACGGCATGCAGTCTTCTTGACAACAAATCTACTTGCCAAATTTCAGCTCAATCCAATCACGGAAAGTAGGTTAATTTGGAGTGGCACATACATACAAACATCAACGAAGTTAATATAGAGAGAGTAAAAATCAATGAATTCGATAGCACCAAAAAAAGGTTTCTTTATTGATAAAAATCTTTTCTAATCATAGAAAATTTTTCATTTACTGATAAATAATATTTTTTAAGTCTTCCGGTTCGCACTGTAAACCTTGAACTGCCATTATGATTTTATTCATAAACAGCATACGTGTGATTTGTTTAACAATAGTCTGTCGCAGTAGAGTTACTATTTAAATGCACGTTTCTTAAACACAATCCATTACAACGAAAGCTCCAACAATAACTCTTGACGTTTCTATTACTTCACTGTTAAAATCAACTGGCCAGAATTAATTAACTTGATTAGAAATCCTTTTTCGTGAATTTTACAATCATCAAGTAAAGTTAAAGGTTGAACCTATTGGTTACAAAAGTCTCCACATTCTTGAAGTATGTCAATATAGTTTGCTGGAATCAGTCTAGTTTTATTGGCATTTAGCTTTACACCAATTAGGATCATTTTCCATTTTCAAAATCGTAAGTTGTGATCCCCTTACAACATCTCTAAACTCAACAGATTTCATCGAATTAAAGTTATGAAGTCCAATACCTTTCATTTACTTTTTAATACAAAATAAATTACAACACTTTAAGAATTTTTATTTTTTAAACTTCTATTTCACACTTTTCAAATAATTAAAAAATATTAAAATAAAATCAAATTGCTTTATTGTTTTTCAAACTCAGTTTTTTAAAGATTCTTAGGAATTTTAAGGCATTTTTACTTTAATTTTTTATTTTCTGTACAAAAACCTATTTTATCATTTCCTTGTTTAATATTATTATTATTATTATTATTATTATTATTATTATTATTATATTATTATTATTATTATTATTATTATTATTATTATTAAAAATTTTTTTTCTGAATATTTAATGTAAATGAATATTGTGGGTAGTAAGAATTAAATGTTGAAAATATATTTAACTTAAAGGTTAATTAAGTTAATAAAATATAAAATAAAATATATAAATAAATATATACATAATTGTTTTTCTTAATGATCTCTGTGTTTTCTGGATCACAAGGAAATACTCCTCGTGTCGAAATTATGAATGCCGATTATTATTGTTTACTCTTGAATCGTCTCATACTTGTGATACTTGACAAACGGCGGTGTACTTCACACAATGACAATGGGAATTTTATTATTAGCATGATAATGCTCGTTCACGTGTTGCTCTATAAAGTATAATGTAGTTGCTACTGTATTGTTTTCATATAATCCAACATCCATTATATCCACCAAATTTAAACAGTTATTTTTATTTGTTCAAGATAAAGAATATGGTTCCAGAATTGAAATATAAATTAAATTTAGCAGTTAGGACCAAGTCAAAAATTTCTCATAGGTTTCTTTATTTATGGTTAACAGGTCAGATGCGAAAAGACATAGCTTAGGGGTTGCAATATATCTAACATGATCTATACAATGATCTATTAAAAATTTGATTTTAAAATACAAAATAAATACAAAAATTCGGGATAAATTTGAGTAAACTTAACAAATATAAGGAAAAACAAATATTCTAAACTCTCAATGGTTCACAACATTTTAGGTTGCGAATACGCTTTAAAAAGTCTAATTTTCTCCGTACTACAACTTTTATAAAAAGTTTCTGCGTCATAATGAAGAAGTATGACGATGAATAAGATATATTTATTTTACTTTACAAATGTGTATTTTATTTTTTTTAAAGGAAAAAAAAAATAAAATATACATTAAATTGAACAAAAATTCGCTACAATAACAAAATCATCAAGGACAACCTTTTTTTAGTTGAAATACTTATAAAAATGTGTTTTTTGAATAAGAGTGAGATTTCAGAAGCAGATAGAGGATGGGCAAGATTTATATAAAATTAATTGTCTTTATGATGTCTTATAAGATATCAACTTGGTTCTCCTTACCTTGGATCCTTTTCTCAAAAAAGAGATAAAGGAACTTAAGTTCCTTCAGGTAACTAAAGGGTTATAAAATATCAACTATATATTATTTGAACTAATTTCATTAAAAATTATTTAGAAAATTATTTAACCTTTTGCTTACAATTGAGCTGGTGTGAAATGGACTTAATAAATTCATACGGTATTCGATTTTTTTTACTTTTATATCATAATTTATTTATTTGTAGTAGACATTTTTGTTGGTAATTTCCTTTAAGTAGGTAAAATATTACTGAATTCAAAGAGAAAAAAATCAACCATAAAAACATGGTTTTTGAAACTCTATATTTCGCTCTCTTAATTTCAACATATTTTAGATATAATTACATTATCTCTTTAATCCGAAGTTAATGAATAGATAAGAATTTTATTTGGCCTCACAAAATTTGAGTGGCACATACAAACATATATCAACGAAGTAAATATAGAGAGAGTAATAAATAAAAATCAGTTCCAGATCAAAAACTGCAGAAGATAAATTATATATAATTATTATGTGAATTTTAAACTTGAATTTTAAACAAACCACAAAAATGATGATGATAAAAAATACTATAAATTGATAAACAAGCCGACAAATAAATAAATATTCCTGAGGTTAATATAAATAAATGCACAAATAAAATTAATTTGAAATATTTATGACAATTGGATTTGATATCATTAATTAAATAATATTAAGTCGACTTCAGTAAAACAAAATTTTGATTTTTTTCTCAACAGTCCAAATTGTAAATTTATTGTTGTCGCATATGGTAAATATAATTTTATAATGATAATTAAGGGTCTCTCTAATACAAACATTCCGATTCGATCTTAAAACTAAATTTATTCGACTTGTTTATGTTGATTTTTTACTATCTATGTCAAAAATTGCCGATAAAGAAATATTAATTCCTTGATCTGCGGATTAAACATATACACATCCCCGTCAAAATGTTTAGTAACAACTCACTTTTATGTAAAAGCTAATAGGATTTGGTATTAAATTGTATTTATTAAACAGACAGAAAATATAACGATCTATTTTTTTAGAAAGTATGTAGAAAGTAAGAAAGTAGAATATAATCTTCTTTGCTACCAGACATAATTTAATAACCGGAGCACTAATTCAACAAATTTTATTCAATACTTAGAGGTAATCTCCATAACCCAGCAAAAATTAATGTGTTCAACTAAATTACCATGAGACGGAATTTCACGCATTAGCTTTTTCATGCATCAGTTTTCTATAAAACTTAGATAGGGAGAATTTCCAGTTCACCACTCCAAAACTAGAATGGTATGCCGTGGAATCCAACATTGCACAAGTTTTGAATTATGGGCAGGTAATAGTATATAATTCTAGATTCCTCCTCCAACCATGAATCACTGAATATACTCTTTCAACATTCCAAACATTGATTTATAGCCGAAATGAAGATAAATGACAAATAACTACAACTCATAGTTTTCAGGCCACTGATTTATAATAATCATAATAATCAAATTAAAAATAGTATTAATCAGATGGTTTAGTATAATTGACTATAATGTTTTTAAAATACAATATAAATTTATTAATCTCGCCATCATTTATTTCTCATGAGGTATTGTTTGCGGTATTTACAGTATTTGTTATTACAATATTCTGGTATTTTGAAAATTTGTTTGTTATTATATGAAAATGTTTCTTTTAACCCTTTCAATACTGTAGGGACATATTGTCCCAGAGAATATTATAGTCTATTTTAGTACTGTACGGTCATAGGCTCGTAAACAAGTCCAAACCTGTCTGCTTTGTTGCTGTTTGCGTCTGCTTTTTTTCTTTTCTATAAAATTTTGTCAGTCTAGATGCTGCTAACAAACAGTTGACACGCGTGCTATAAATATTACATGAATTATTAAAATAAAAAAATCGTATTGAAAGGGTTAATGTAAAAATATTTCAATTGTTTAAAAAATATAACTTCTAATAAATAAACTTTTGTAAAATGAAGTAACAAGTACGAAAAATTACTTAGAACAAGGGTTCTCAACAACTGAGTAGATAATAATTTTTGGTTTGTTCAAGAAATGTTTGATATTAACAAATATATCAGTGATTATTAATTCTTGAGGAAAAATTTTTCATTATAAAAAAACAATTCATTTCGTTTTTAAACAAAATTAAATTGTGATTTGCTCTATCAAATCTTTTTAAAGTCGGAAAAAAAATATTTAATATTGTTGTAAATTTATCAATGTTATAAAAACAAGTTTTTATTTTTATTGTTGACAGATTTTGTCATGAATACTTTATCACCAAATTTTAATTTTCCTAAAGATATTAAGCAGAAGCACGTAAATAATTAAACTAAAAAGAATACACCCGGTCCCACTCTATAACATTTTTGTAGTGTATATTACATACCTAGAATTAATTGATAATTTTAAGACCATTTTCCACTGTAATTTTGATGAATATAATTTTTACGTATACATTTTATGCAAGTAATTAATTATTTTTAACAAGCATTATAATATTAATAAGAGTTATTTGTATACGCTTTTATGTATGATTTTTATATGAAAATAAAATTAAGTATTACTTATTAGTAAATGACAAAAATTTCTATGATTAGAAAAGATGTTTTCAATAAAAAAATCTTGTTTGGGGCTATCGGATTTGTTGATTTTTTATCATTAGTTTGATAGCATTTTTATTATAGGAATTTTGTGTTGAGCAAATGTATTTCTCTGATCAATTTAAAATCTTATAATAAAGTTGTTATTCAGTGCAATAAGATTTTTAACACACATGAAAGTTGGTGTCACCTATATTATTAAATTTATTGATTTTTTAAAAATATATAGTGCCAATGTGACTCACAAATTATCTGCTTATCGTAGATTCAACTTATAAATAGTGTATATTGTTGGTAAACATTTCAGATATTAAAAAATTAAAATATTTATATTTTCAATCTTGCTTAAATCTATATTAGCCTTATTATTGAGCAAATTATAGGGTGCAAATAATTCTTATTATATATTAATTAATACACATCAGTAAAAATAATTAGTTATAAATCATAATTTAAAATATATATGAACATTATTTATTACATATAATTTCCTTCAGGTTAGTTTGTTTGTATGGGAAAATACCTATTTACTTTTTTTAACGAAATCCAGCAAAAATCTAAAGAATTTATATTATTAAAACAAAGCTAATTAATTAATCACTGTCTTCTCTCCAGTACTCACATGCTGCACCTGTTTCCTTTGATTACATCAAGTCTTATTCCTTTTGCCATTTATTGATTCTGATTCATTTTTTGTTCCTATTCTCTACCCTAGAGGCTCCACGGTATTGTTTTATTAACCGAATAATCATTTTTTGTAAATTTCAAATGCAATTTTATATAAACATTTTCCGCGTGAAAAAACTCTTTCATTTTATTAAGATTATTTGATGTTTTAAACAAATAACTTGCATGTTGACTGGAAAATGTTAAGTTATTTTAAATAAATACTTAATAGTGAGTGAATCTGAAAATTTTTATTATTTTAAATATGAATTATCACTAAATGGAGAGTGACAATTTTAACAACTGAATTATTCAATGTCAATCTTTCTTGTGGAAGTTTAAAGTGGAAAAATAAGTTTAATTGAAAATCGGTAATTGTCAGTTACAAATGTTAACAAATTGACCGCCACGAAGATATATTGGCCATTGTAGGAGGACTATTAATTTGATCACCACATACGCAGCACGTGGCCTAGATGCCCGGCAACCCCCGACGCATGTATACTTCACATGTCAGTTAATGTGTTAATTATTGAGATTAATTTCCAAGTCAGTTCATATAAAATAAATGTTTAATTTATCAATTTATATGCAAAAAAATTAAAACAATATATGACACTTTCCCAGCATCCCTCCCAGTATCACTTGAAAAAGACATTGCCGAAAATTCGTGAATATCAAAAAAACATCGATATATTACTGATTTATAGTCAAGTCTTGATTCACTAATAAATACAATTTCAATGGAAAAGAAATCAGTGGTGAAAATTGAAAAAAGTTCTTATAATATATATTAAAAAAATAAATATAATAAAGCATTCAAATTTTTTAGTTAAAATTAGAAAAATTGCGCAAAAAGGGATTTACTGAAAAACAGTCCACTATTTATCTAAATAAATTTCATATCTTTATAAACCTTTAATTTTATTTTGATAACTACCATTCCATATCTCTATATCTAAATTGCATATCGCAACTATTTCCTTGATTTTTTTTCTTTAATTATCCCAAAGAACGAGATTTTATCAACAGTCTCAGATACACCACAAACAGATGATAAGAACTGTTTTATATCATAGTTAGTTTAAAGCAATTTTCTAAATAAGAAAAAATATCTAAACGAAAAAATTTCTTTTATTAAGTCATTTAAGCTTTGAAAAAGAAAAGGACTCTTGTACCACTTTGTAAGAAATCCAAAAAGGCTTATTTTACTTAGTTGTGTACTGTAATTGAAATTTATGATATAAATATTACGCTTATTTAAACAAAAGTAAAAAACAATTATTCTAACCAAAATTAGATTTTCTATTTCTTTTTCTATTTTCTGAAAGGCTTCGTTGGCGATTGTGTAGGCTTTATCCGAGCACATGTGAGAAGGAGTGTCTTTCATTGATACCTAAATTAAAAATTCATTAACAAATCTTGAAGTCTATTTTCTACATACCTTTCCGTTGTGTTTTTTGGAATTTCTCCGACAAGCTTTGAGATAACCACGAATTTTTATTCTATGCCTTGATTTATCGAATGACTGGAAGGCTTCAGCGCACATGTTCTCAAGACTTGAAATTACTAATTTCGGTTGTTCGCAAAAGGTAATCGTTCTATCAAGGGTGCTGTCGATTAATTTTCTCACAAATATCTAGAAACGATTCATACTAAAATTACAGTTTTCATAAAAACTAATAATTTTACATTGTACGCCATGTCAATGTCTGTCGGTTTTCTCAGTCCATTCATTTTCTGAATTGGATCACCTGTAGTAGGGGAACTGTTTTCATCTAGAATTTCCTCATTTTCAGTGTTGGTTTCGGAGTCCTGAAAATATTACATCAGAATTTAAAAATTGAATGGGATTTAAATTAAATTGTATTATTTTTAGTGCTAGTTCAGAAAAATTATTTAACCGATAATAATAAAAAAGAAAATATTTTTGGTGAATAATTGAATGCAGGTTAATAAAAGAAGTGGGCAATATTGTCTATAATATACATCCAATATTCAGCTCACAGAATTGCAATATCTTTTGTTTTTAATTTTTTTTCACTTGTCTTTTTTCTCTTTTGAAGTATCATCCAATAAAATTAATTTTAAATATAAATTCAGGTTTTATTAGCATTAGTAAATAAATTTGCTCAATACATTTTGTGAGAATAGTTAAATAAAAAAGATTTAATTTTCATTTTAAGACGATGTTAAAAACTTTAATAAAATTATAATAATAAATTTAAAAAGTAATATATAAATAAAATTTAAATGATGAATGTCTTGATTGTAAAATTTATATTTAAAGAATGTTTGAAATGCATAAATATAAAATATTTATTGAATGCTTGTGTATGAATATTCACTATTCAATTGTTAACTCATACTTCCTAAAATATTCTCAAGAATATTAAAAATCATTGTTAAAATAACTAAAAAACCAAATATGGAAATTGTAAAAGATATTATTTGTTTTAATAATATTACGTTTGTGTTAGAAATAAATTTTTGTATTCTTAATGGATGTTATTAATTTAAGGAATCAAGCTAATACATAAGAAAAAGGAAGTGGAGAAATTTTGTGTTAAATCGTTAGCGACACATTTATCTCCTACATTTATCTTTGTTTTGATTTTTAATATAATTTAGAATCAAAATATGATTCTAAATTTGTTTAATTCATTAATCGCACTCAGTTGTATATGTCTGATACCACTGGGTTCTGTAGGTGCCATGTCAGTCATATACTGTTGAAATCCTCAGTTTAAATGAAAGCCACTTCAGTTATAGCCATTTGGTGACATGCATAAATTTGTATTTGAAAGTTTATAATATCATTATCATATATGTTACAGGCATAACCTAACGAAGAAAAGTAATTGTTTGGAACATGTCAGTCTTATAGTGATGACATAAAAATATTTTTTGCTTAGGACCTAAATGATAAAATAGCATGAAAAAGAGCAGCAATATATTGGTTTTTACTTTAACAGTCAAATTAATTTAAGCCAAATTTTGCCCAGGGAGTAGTTTTTAATTCAGATTCCCTTGGTAATTAACGTGTTAAATACTTTTAATTTTATTTATATATTAATTTCTAAAATATTAGTGTCTTATAAGAACTGTTTTTCAATTTTCACCTCTGATTTCTTTTCAATTGATATTGTATTTATTTGAAATTTTTTGACTATGAATTAGTAAAGATATCGATGTTTTTTTTGATATTCACGAATTTTCGGCACAGGCTTTTTCAAGAAATTTTGATCATTATCTATTAATATTGTGAATATAGTCTTAGTTGTATTATCTTAGGACTTAACAAATCTAACAAAATTAATATTATTTTTTGTGTAGTTTTTGTTTTAATTTCTCTTTAATATTTATTATGAATTTATATTAAAAGGATTGAAAAGAATTTATTTTTATTCAACCACTATTGATAGGTTAAAGTTAATTTTTTCCCATTTATTTGTTTATTTATTCTCATTTCAATCAACATTTATCTGATAAACATTAGTAAGATTAGTAAATAAATTTATTTAAAAAAATAGTCTGCTGTTGTCATTTCTAGTTCATCAGTTAATATTTTTTACCTATTGTATATTGTTCCCAGTATGCATTTATTAATTTGATTCAATAATTATCACGTTTCTTTTTTGCTTTGAAATTGTATCTTACCATTAAAACGGTTAAAAAACGTATTACTTTATCATCAAAAATCCTTTTTTCAATTTCCTTTATTTTTATTTATTTTTCGAATATCGATCAATATTTTGTTAACATGAATTTTCGGCACAGCCTTTTTCAAGTGTTAGTTAAGTTATCACTAACTCAACATATCATTGTTTAAAAATGATATAGCATAGAAATTTTACAATATTTTTATGAATTTCAAAATGCTGTAAAATTTTAAATTTATAATAAAAAAGGCATCAGAATTTTTAATTTTTCTTTAATAAAAGTTTAGCCTAGAAATTCTTTCATATACTGATAGAATTAATTCAGTACCGCTCCTAGGCTAGACAGCCGGCCATTTGATGTGTGTTTTAAGGTTTAAAAAATCTTTTTTTTGTTTTTGTAAACTGTTAACAATATTTTTATCATCAAAATGTAATTTTTGTTAACTGCGTTAGATGTTGGACACATATAATAGGTTTTTGCATACGCTATCTAAAATGTTCTAAAACTAGATATTATGAGCAATATATATTTATGCTGGTATTCTTAATGGAAGGTTTAAGCAAAGTAATGAAACCAGGATTTTCACTGAGGAGGAGCTCAACTTGAGAAAAATTTTTTTTAAGGATCAAGTATTTTTATATTCATTTTGAATAGGAAGGGGTTTAAATTTATTGTATTAACTACAAAGAGTGCCGCTTATTTTACACAATCAACGCCGCTGCTTATCAAATCTTATTCTGAGGACTTAGTAAGTTCGTTAATCGTTTCCAGTTAATAATTTAGATAATTTCACTCATTAAAATTTGGCAAACGTCACAATAAATTTAATGATTTTTTATGGTCAAGCCCGTGAGCTCTCCTTGTGTGTGCTTTGAATGAAATCATTATTAAATCCATGTAGTTCAGTGACGATATTATGGGCCCCAGTGCAAATATTGTTTCGGTATCCTTAATGAATTTATTGACATAATATATTTTCATTAAAAACAATATATTACATTTTATTTTTAAGAATAAATAGTACATATATAATAATATATACTTATACATAACGGCCATAAAATATTAAAAAATAAAATGTAATTATGATAAATTTATTTTTCTTATTTTCTTAGAAGCAAATGTTTACATTTTAGCATATTTACATTTTAGGGTAATTTTAGCATCCTTCATGTATAGGACCCCGATGCGACGAATTTGTTTGCTGTGTAGAGCCAGCACTGCCATAGCCGGAATCATGAAAATATTGTGCCTAGGATTTAACTGTGTGTAACTCAACAAAATTTCGTTTATTGTGAGAACAAAGTTTGTATAAATTTTTAAGTTAAATAATAATACTTAATTGTTGTCAACTTTTATTTTACTTTTATTTTTTATTTATTAATTTTCCTCTTAACAAAAACAATATGGCCTTAACATTTACTGATATAATGAAAAAAAAATTTATAATGTTTACAAAAAAATACAAATATTTGTTTTATATAAAGATATTCTCCATTACTAGATGTTGTATCAGTTACCTTGTAAATGATAATTCTAACTATTCTACTTTAAATGAGTTCAATTTACAACATCCAATCCAAATATCGTATTTAAAGTGCCAGAGAATTAGTAATAATAAATATGAGTGTAAAGGTTTTAAAAGTGTATCTTAAAGAATTTTGAAGTAACATTGTTGTCAAGCGAGAAAGCATTTGTCTTACATCTCTCCAGTTGGTTGCAACCATTCTTATGGTTCATTTCTCAATATTCTATCCTTAACTTTTTAGTCACCTATTTTCTTTGTCTGATGATATTTCATTTATTTTCATTCTGATAAAAGATCAGAAATTGGTTCAATGCAACACAGATTTTAATTTTTGACTATCACAAGTTATTTAATAAAGGAAAATGTCGAAAATTCATGTTTTTGATTCGTAATAGTTTTAACTCTTAAAAGAATTCCCTTTTTACAAAAGTAAAATTTTTATAAAGAGAAATTTATTAATTCATTCAGATAAATATGGATTTGTTTTAATTAACAAAAGTTATGAGCTAAATATAAATATAAAATCCGATAAACAAGGGTAAGTTAAATATCAGTAATAATAGCAACCTAAAATCATTTTCAGTAAATGTTTTATGTTAATAGTTATGTCGGTGGAATTCTTTCTAACAGACCTTAAACTCTTCAGCGATAGAATTATTTTTCAACACAAAAACCAACAATAACAAGACTTTGTTGTACTCAATGCTATAAAACCGAACGCGCGATTATACGCTCTTAGCCGAACTTAAAAGCACTTGAAAAACTGAAATTAATTGATTTTCAACTTGCAAACTTTGAGTACCAATTTTAAAAATGAGAAAGATAATCTTTCGTATCATGCTTAAATGCACAACAAATAAATCATATCCCCTCGCTTCGGTTAACTTTGAAATTATAATTATAATTATAATTATTATTATTATTATTATTATTATTATTATTATTATTATTATTATTATTATTATTATTATTATTATTATTATTATTATTATTATTATTATTATTATTATTATAATAATACACATACATTGGAAAGACATCACGTAATTTCTGTACTCGAGTTCTTGAGCATTGCCGACTTAAGAGATTGACCAATAAGAGCTGGATAGGTAAAAATAGGTATGGCTGACTTAAAAAATTTAGTAATTTTAATAATTATTGGGAACGTGTAATATGTGAAGCTTTGTTCATAAGCTCATTAGATCTGAAAATTATAATGAGAAATGCTATGAACACTCGTGTTTTGAATGTTTTCAAATAATTTGGATGTTGTCGTTTTTTTCAAATGTCATGGAATGGTTAATTTATTAAGTTAAATAATTTCGTTTTTAAATTTTAGAAAACAAATTTCAATGATTTATTAGTAAAATAATGGAAAATAGAATATTTTTATAAATAATAAAAAAATTTTAATGTTTTTAATATCTTTAGTTTTTTTCTATCCCATCTGATGACAGGAAAACTGTCAAAATATATCGTGAAGCGTGTGCTTGAGTGGCGCTTTTTAATAATAATAATAATTATTATTGTTTCATTAGAAATTTTAACTTACATTATTAAAAGTTTATTTTTAAACTAATTTAGTTATCACATAAAAACAAATAAATAATTCATACTCCATCTTCAAGTTTGATACGCTTATTGGGAATAATATCGTCATTTTCAAAGCTATTTTCCTTCATGGATCCGTGATGGGAACTGTTGCTATCTTGTTTGTGAGCAGAATTTGGAAAATATCCCTCTTGTAAATCGTTTGACAGTAATTTGTTTTCACCGTTTTCAAACTGATAATAAATGAGAGAGTAGTAGAAGCGAACAATAAGATATTTGTTTACTTGATATTTTATATTGGCGAGAGGCGAGTGAGTCAACTTGTGATCGGATTGTGTTTGCGGATGATAGACCATTGAAATTCCTGAGAACTTATTCATGGAATCAATTGACATTTTGGAGTTGATAACCTGGCATAGTAATTACAAATCATTAATATCATTCATTAAATACTGGATATAAAGAAACGAGATCTATTTCAAGCCCCTAGTTGTTGTTGTAACAATAATTTAATATTATTATCGTTACGTGGGTATCTTAGCTCGCTCAGTGTGAGACGTGATAGAGGCCACATCTTATTTGACTGCGGGTTATACTGCAAGAGAGAAAGGCAAGGCAGTGATTGTGTTGGGTAGGTACACAAGCAGACTGAGAAGAATACAAGTCACTTGCACTAGTAGTAGCGTTTATTGAGACAGAGAGATTATTTACTCAGCCACCCCTGGCCTGCCAGTGTCGGCAACACGAATCGCAAATGACTTCGCTACTACAATCTCCGATAAGGAAATCAGAGTGTTGAATAATTATTATTCATCGGCACTGAAACTAGCAGACGAACGTTCCGGGCCGAATCAGGATTGCCAGCTGAGGTTGACACCATCAACACCAATACAATTAGTCACCGAGCATCTCCTTATGCAACGACCGCAACTGCATACATGCATATTCAGAATAGAAACTCGCTAAAGTCCACAGCTGTCGATTTAGACTCTCAGGTAGCCTCTCATATCCCACCTCAGATTCCTCAATAAAAAAAACGAGATGATTTTCTTTCTGAATTTTTGATGAAAAATTACCCACATTTTAGTTATGAAGAAAAGATTAACTGAAAAATCAAGTCTGAATTACGTACAATTTTCCATGAAATATCAAATATAATAATATTGTCATTTGGAAATTATTACATATTTATGGAACTGAATTCAAAAGAAAATCAAGATTTAAATTATTTTTTAAATTTAACTATAATTTTTTTAAATATTCAATTACAATTTTAAATCGACATTTTAAAAAATCAATATATTTTTTATAATTTCTTTGAATTTGAAAAATTAAATCAAAATAAAATCATGATTTTGATTATTATTTAAATGTAATTATAATTTTTTTAATATTCAATCGATAATTTAAAAAATCAATATTTTTTAAATTTTATTGAATTTTAAAAATGAAATTTAGAGAAAATTTAAATTATAATTTAAATTAAAATATAAAATTTAAAATATTTAATTACAATTTTATAATCAATATTTTTTAAATTTTATTGATTTTGAAAAAAAAATGCAAAGATAATTCAAAATTTAAATTATTATTTTAATGTAACTATAAATTTTTTAAATATCATTTACAATTTTAAAAATTGATTGAATTTAAACTAGAAAAATAAATGAAGCATTTATATAAATATTCATTTAATTCCACTAATAAATGGGATTTTTAAATATTTTAAAATTGATTTATTTCAATCAAATCCTAAATATAAAACTTAATTAAAATTTATTATTCTAAACTTAACTTATGTCTCAAACCACGCAACCTGAGGTGACAGAATGAGTTTATAAAACCCTTCTAAGTTTTTATGAATTTAATATCCGATCACAAGCTATAACTTGAGTCCATACCATAAAAATAATATTTACTTTAATGAAGAATAAAATTATTTTAAATTTCAAAATAATACAAAATTAAACGTTTAATAATAAAAGTAAATAAAAGTAAATAAAAAAAATAATTGAAGAAAAGCAATTGAATAAAATGAAAAAGAACAATAAAATGCTGTGATTGCATCAAAATGTCAAAACTATACAGTGTATAGGTTGCTAAATTATATATATAGCGATATAATTAAAAAATAAAACAAAAACAAAAAATCATGATATAAAAATAAACATGATATCTCAAAATAATAACAATTTTTTATTTTTGCATTAGTGATTGTTTGTTATAACATTTTTTCAATTATTCAGCTAATGACCTTTTGTGATTGAGATCAGGCTCATGATAAGAGACTCGGATGCCACGCCTCTTTCGCGGTCCTGCCTTTCACTGTGACTCTTTTCTTAGTTACTTAGGTTTTAGTTGTCGTATGTGGAATAAGTTTACTGACGTTTAATTCTTGTCTCACAAATTAATTGCAATTACTATTATCCATTTTTATGATTACCCAAACTTTTCCAATCAGCCGGTTAAAATAATGTCTTGGAAAAATGTATGTCAATCCAACAATACAAAAAATGAAAAAAATCTTGTATTCAGAGAATTCTTTAATTTGTATTTTCTTATAAACAGGAAGAATACTTTAACATAGACATTCTCAAAAAGAGTTCCTAGATTAATGTGAGGCAAAACCGAATCTTTAGAAACTCTGTTACTCTTCAGATGAAAAAAGGAAACTTTAGAGAACTTAATGACGATGTGAGGAGTCAAATGAGAGCAGATTGTAATGCTTGATTCAGAAAATGTTTATTTGTAGTTAGATGTGAGTGACTAATTACCGGTATCAAGAGGATGTGTTAAAAATCCCATACACTATCCTAAAAGAATAGAGAGTTTGGTCAAAGTTTGGTTAGACAAAAAATTCAAATGAGGCAAGTGGATAATATTTTTTGTACTGTGGAGGCAAAGATTAATCAAAAATAAATAAACTCATTTGCCATTTTAAATACTACGATCATAATAATAAAAATTATAATTAAATTTATCAAAAAATAATAATAATAATTATATTTTTTATTTGAAATCTAGAATGTTTAAAAAAATTTTAAAAATACGAAAATGATCATTTTCTTTTATTAAAATTTTTATATTTATTTAATTTAAACAGTTTTAAATTTTTTCAAATATATTGAGCTATTTTTGGAAAGGTTCCGGGAATCGTGCTTGACTCAAGCATGTCATTAATAATATTCATCCTTTTTTGGTATCAAAATAGAATACAATATAGAAAGAATACATCAAAGTCTTGCAATTGTTAAACATTTTATCATGAGTATTTATTTTTAATAATAATTAATAATAATAATAATAATAATAATAATAATAATAATAATAATAATAATAATAATAATAATAATAATAATAATAATATAATAATAATAATAATAATAATAATAATAATAATAATTAATAATAATAATAATTAAAATAATTTTTCTATGATATTTATCACATTAAAAAATTTGGGAGACTAAAATCGAATTATACAGAAATAAAAATCCTTTTATTACAGGCTAAATAAAATATTTAAAAATAAATGGTACCCATAAATGAAAATAGGATAAAGTCATTTTTTATGTTTTTTTTTATTTATAAAATAAAATATATATCTCAATTAAAGAAATTTTTATCAGTGGAATTGATGAATCTTGTCAACTGAATCTATTTATTTTTGACGAGGACAGTTGTAATATTACGTCAAAATTTACACTCAATAAAATGTGAAAATATTGAATAATATCATAAAATATATTACACACATCCATATTATAATTATTATGTAGAAAAATATTTTTTCCCAACCGAAAATAAAACCCATTTACAAATAATGCATTTAATATTTGTCGATGTTGCTAGCTAATTTTTCACATCAAATAATTTGTTGTCCATTTTCTAAAAATTATTCATTGTTTTTTGTTTTTTTTTTTTATAAAATTTTTCAGTTTTATCGACCCGCCTTTTAGTACGTGTAGCAACAGACTAAGCAACGACGAATCGATAGATTATCAATACAAGAGAGAAATCAAGCGCTCGCACAAGTGTAAACCGTCAGATGAGGACGAATTAAGAGCTGAACAAAGCTAAAAACACTAAATCAATGCAGCGCGATGCCCAGTCTGGGAACAGCCCGGCCCGCTTATTAGCGGCTAGTCATCATCAGACTCGTATCCGAACAGCTCTCAGTCACTCAAGAGGATGCAGCAAATTGATCGGAGCAACTATTTCCGCTCTTCTCTAATTGTGTACGACACTAGCCTCCGGCCTCTCTTACCAGACGTTATACAAAGACCGCAGATTTATTCATTAACTCATCCTACAGCTAATAGTCATAGTAGATTAATTGACTGCTATCTGTGATTAATATAATAGAATATTGATTTTATACCGAATTTGTCTTCGTATGGAAGTCTTTATTAACAGAATTAGTCTGTATTGTTAAGTCCGCCGCCATTGTAGACAGGGCCGTGGTTGTTGATGATGATATTCCTGTTATTGGCGCTAGTCCTGGAATCGCTGTTATCAGTGTTTTGCGTGAATTAATTCCATCTCGGTCGTGTTCGTAAGACGACAATTGTGTGGTGGCTTTGCGCCACATTGTGATATATTTGTCAACTGCGTCACGCGGCAGGCAAGCGTATCGATTTTTAATCTGAAATTGAAAAATAATGAATAAAAATAATCTAAATTAAAAAACAAAACAATAGATTTGTTTTGTTTTAATTCACAGTCACTATCAAATACTAAGTAGTGGTTACGTAATATCATTTACTGAATCATCACCGGTTTTGATTAATCAGTAAGCGAGATTGTCTCGCAGCAAATATCGGCGCTGTAATGTTCAGTAATTTTATTTTTTATCAAATAAACACCTTTTTCAATGAATAAAATCATTTAACAACCCATTTTCATAATATCACAGACGCTTTTTGAATTTTACAGACCCTATGCCCATTAAAATTATAATTTCTTTGAGAAAAAATACATTTTAAAATCAAAATAAAAAATTTGTTATTATTATCACAATTAGAGGCGAGACAGTTCAAACTTGCGCTCTTGGCAAGAAATGAAGTTTACGTCCTTTCAAAGAAAATTGTATACATTAGTTTTATACAGGGAAATAATAAATCCATTATTTTTTAACAATATTTTTATTGAAAAGAACAACAAAGATAGGTATTTCTTACATTAAGACTAAAATTATTTTATCTTCACAGAAAAATAAAACAGTACAGAATCATTAAACTATTTTATAATTCTACAGATTCTACCACTTCTATAGGTTGGTACGGCGAAACTCAGCGTAGCGACTTACTGTTACTGACTCCCTCGTCATATGTTATTGATTACTCAACACAAATTTTCGGCTTTGCCTTTATCAAGTGATAAAAATTTGATGATTATAATAACAAAAGTATTTAATCTTTTGTCAAAATAAAATTAAATGAAATATCATCAAAAAAAATTAATTAACTTTTTTATTTAAAAACAGTTACTGGAAAGGGTAAATTCAACTTTTTCCGGGAACCTTTTACTAATTTTTAGCTAGTAAATTTTTAAAAAATAAATATTTTATACTTGAAACAACGTCTTAATATATCATATTTTGTAAAGTATTGTTCCATGTTTTATTATTAGCCTATTCTTTAATAGCATCGTCATATATAAAGGGTTTGATATGTCATTCTGCAAGGCTGTTTTTCATTCTACATCTTCTTGGACGTGATGGAAGTGAGAAAGTTCTCTCTACTTCCGTTGGAGTTTGTCTAATAGTTAAAATATGCTTTCAACTTTATTGTATCTTGCATCTAAATTTATGTTCATTTTTCCATCACTATTTCCTTAAATTTGACATGGAAGGCATTGGGTGCGATTGAGTTTAATTCTAAGAGTATATTGGAGATTGTTAAATCGCAAGTGAGTGGATTGGCTTTCAATTTAAAAGTTTTTGAGACTTCAGTTTAAAATGATTTGAGGGAGCCAATTTGCAATACAAGCCAGAAAATGTAAAAAGAGCAATTTTTTAATAAAATAGTCTCAATAAGTCTCAAATATCTTTAAGAATTTGAGAGACTGGATTTGGGATCGGGACTATCCAGAGTCCTGACTTATAGTCACGATATTTAGAACACTATGTGTAGCATTGCCATTCATATTTTAACAAAAGAATTTTAAAGCAAATATTATGACAGATAGTAAAAATCGTATTTGCATAAAGATTGCATTATTTGTAATCAATTTTTGGTCTTCATGTTTTTGTTGTTTTACCGTGGTGGATAAAAATAAGGAATAAAAACATACAAAACGTATATAGTTGTGATGGGCTGAGTTTTCAAAAACGTAAACATAAAGAAGCTACACCCGAAGATTCTTAATTTTGAAAATGAGATAACTTTAATAATTTGTTTAAATCGACAATTACATGGAAATTAAAACACCGATTAAGTGATAATAGGGAATATTTAAAAATTCCTAAATCTCCAATTACGAACTAAATTTATGTTTTTTTCTAAAAAAATTCATCAGTTCATTCTTTAAAAAAATTTTTAAAAATTTTATTTTACAAGGGAAAAATTCAAATCTAAAAAAAAACCATCAAATTCAATTAATCTAGGGTGACAAATATTTATTCTAGAATTGAATTAGAGGAGCCGCAGCCGATATTTATTTACTGTCCACATTTAACACCAAAAATCGAGTACAATAATTTTTGTGTCTCCGAAATTTTTTTTCATTTATAAAGAAATTGTTTTGGCATAAATTTGCAGTTTTTTAATTTTAATGATGAAAAAATACTTGTCAGCCAGATCATTAAATGTGCCAATTCTAAGTCAGTAAGGGCAAAACATATATAACAAGTGAATCCTGTTGTTCAACATATTAAGTTTGACCTTTATAGCATGTCATTTTTAACTCATTTGATTACATATTATAATATATAAATATTTTATTTATATGCTGATTTAGTAATGTTAATTTAAAAACGAAATAAAGGCTCATAAAGTAGAGTTGTAAGAATATAAATGGAGAGGTCCATCGCAAAAATATACCTTATTGCTCCTTCAAAATAAATCAGAAAACCTAACTGCATTTATATATTATTGTTATACATTCATTCTATTTTATAAAATGTTAAACATATATAAAAAATTGGACAAATTGATTTTGAATTAATAAAGTGAATATAAACAATATAAAGAATAATACTCCAAGAAGTAAGAACCTCAAAAACGATCAGAACTTGTTGGTATGCTACAGGAAATTAATAAACATAAGTATGATTTTTTTTCAAAAATATAAGAAAAAATAATTTATTTGCCTTTTCTTTTTTTGTTTAAAACGCGAGTCTCGATGTTTATATATATATATATATATATATATATATATATATATATATATATATATATATATATATATATATATATATTTCAACTGACATCATATTTATTAAAAAATTGACTATGAATCATTAGAGATATCGATGTTTTTTTTATATTCACGAAAATCCTCTAATTAAACTAACATGACTCGTGAGATTTATAACAATACAGCTATTGTTTCTCAACACAATTTTGATTTATGTAACTATTAGACCGATCTCATACTTTACTCATAGGCGCATTAAATGTGATCAGGATTATTATTTAGAATTTATTTATTATTTTTATTTATTTATTGTTATTTATAAAAAAAAATTGTAAATAAATTTTGTTAAAATTGTGTGTGATTGTGTATTTTCCAAATGAATTTTGTCAATTTAAGGATCATTTAATTTAAACGGTGGGAATGTATGATTAAGATCAGTTTTAAAATTTTATTAATAAAATAAAATACATAAACACGCAACATGTGACTGAAATCGAAAACATACCGAAGTCACTGCACGACTTGATGATGGATTCATAGATTATCATCAATTGTTAAACACTTTAAAGGGAGCTATTCAGTAAAGGCTCAAATTTGACTTTAAACAACTCACATTATGCTTTATCATTTATAATAAATTTCAATTTAAATGTAGCAACATGAAGTTTCAGTTGAGTTTTTAATAAACTTAAAACAACTTTAAACGACGTTTTTTGGGGAAATGACAAGTAAATAGGAGACCATGAATCAAGGGATTTACTCCTATAAAATGTATTTTCGAATCAATGGAGGCCTCCCTTTTGTATGATAAAACTGAAGTTAATTCACAACTTGTAATGCAGCACTAGAAAAGAAAAGGGAAAATATCTACTATTGAGAATAAAGTTGATCCAAGTGAGAAAATGTACAAATGACATTGCATGTTCATTTTAAGGTTTTGCTCGATCCCTTCGTTTCATTGACTTTTGCAGTTAATAAATTAATCTCTAAGTATCAATCACTTTATATTAAACGGATGGCAGAAGTTCTGAGAGAAATGAGCCATGATTTTAATGGGACAATATTTCGGGAAGTTTTACATGTTGTCACTGAATCGTATTTCTACGAACTCCAATAAAAATTACCAAATATATTCGAGCACGGACATTGTTTACGAATTTGAGTTGCGAAAATTAGTGTGGCCAGGCTTCCCGAGTATTTTAGTGTAATAGTACCTTAAAGTCATGTACACACTTGATAAGTTTAAAATATCTATAACTAGCTGGGGTACCCGGCGTTGCACGATTTAAAAAATAGTAAGCAGATTCAAAATAAAGAAATTTATTTCAATTCATTCATTTAAAAAAAAATAATTTTAAAAATACATAAAAATTTAATTAAAAAAAAGTACATGTAATTTATATATCACTTATGATAAAGCTTGTCGATGGACTATATTTTTGATTTTTCCTTCTGGTGCAAAAATGAAAAGATTTCTTGGTGACCTATATAGTGACCGCATATAGCTGTCCATGTGCAAAACATGCTTCCTCGAGTACAATGTCAGGCACTTTTAAAGACTGTCCCTGTGCCTTGTTGATAGACATGGCAAATGCAAGCTTGATTGGAAATTGAAGGCGCTTGAAATCAAAAGGCATATCTGTTTGTATGAGTGGAATTTTTGGGATGAATACATCTTCTCCTTTGGCGCAGTCTATCAAAATTGTGGCTTCTATTACATGAGGTAAGAGATTCTTGATGTTCAATCGTGTTCTATTGCATAGTTTAGGGGATCCAAATTTCTCAGAAGTATAATAGGAGCTCCAATTTTAAGTTCCAAGTTGTGTGAAGGCATGCCAGGAAGCTCCAAAGAATTCATAAACTCTGTTGGATAGTAAACAGCTTGGGCCGGATCTGTAACCGTATTAATTGATTTGTAGGTTTTTGAAATGCGTGGTAGAAAATTGTGAATTTGAGAATTGATGCTGTTGACACTTGAATTACCTTTTTTGTCTTTATTCTTGATTAGAAATGTAGAAATAGTCAATGTTATCGATGTTATTGATATTCACGAATTTTCGGCACTGCCATTTTCAAGTGAATTTGATCCATAATTTGGTAATAATAGTTATTGCTTTACAGAATTATTCTTATAAATTTACAAAAATTCACATTGGAAAGTCCTAGAGACATACTTTATGGAAACCAAATTGGTTAGGACGAGTCTTTTAAATAACATAACTACATAGGTTCCAGGAAAAATAATCTAAAATTCCAGCATTAGCTTAAAGTTGAGTTATTATTTTTCGGTGACATCTGAAGCAATATGTGTCGCAAAATTTAATATTATGAAACTTTTCCTCGTTTTATGTAAAGGATTTTGGAAAATTTTAAATAATATTTTTAATTTAAAAACCGCGTAAGGTGAAGGATAAGTTATTGATGGATAACCTTTTCTTCTTTGTATCATTTATTAAATGAATAATATGGATGAATTTGATTACATAAATTAATATAAATTTCATCATTCCGGTGCTTATATGCGACACAAGTTGAAAGAATTCAGTGTTACTTTCAAAGTAAACAAATAAAGTTTCAATATACAAGAATCACGACAAACTGATATTCACGATCAACACCATAAAATTGGTTGGAACGGATTCTGTCTTCATTATCTAGCTTATTGAGGACGGATGTTGTTGGGTACACAAATTCGTATTGACAATAATTCTTTATCATTTGAATACAATATTTAACGGATGATAAAATGCGCAAATTAAATAACACTCAAAGTAATGATAAACTACGAAAACTTTTCCATTGGCATTGTATTTATTAAAAATCTTGACTAAGAATAAGTAAATATATCGATGTTTTTGATATTCACTAATTTTCGGCACTACCTTTTTTAAATATATCACAAACTTATCCCCATTTTGACACTTTCAAATTTCCAATTTATCACTCGATATGAAAATTAAATTAATTTAATATTAATTAAATTAATAATAAATTATTTAAATTATTTCGTATCAATTATTTAATAATCATTATAATTAAAATCTATTATCTTGTATTTGAAAATAGAATGATTTGTCAGAATATAGAATTCATTTAAAAATCCTCTCATTTAAAATTTGTTTTAAACGTGTATATTGATGAAACGGACAAAATTAAAAAGAAAACCGTTTAACATTGTATATTTAAACCGATTGGCCAAACTATTAGACATGAAAAAATGATTTTTTTTATAGTCCAGCTATGCCTTTTAAATATATTAAAATTTAAAAAATTCACAGTAAATTAGTATTTTGAAACACATAAAAACGGGTTGATGATAAACTATATATATATATATATATATATATATATATATATATATATATATATATATATATATATATATATATATATATATATATATATATTATCTTTCAAATAATATTTTATAGTTTTGTTTTTATGAAGTACCATTTTTAAGAATGTATGTGAACTGACAATGAATTCATTCTATATATGTTTGGGATAATTTTTCATATCAATTTCCTTGCTTATGAAACTATTTCTCCATTTTGCTTTTGTATAAATATTGTGTAATTTAATTTTAGTTGAATATTTTGAACAAAACCTTAACTTTCTACTATGTGATAATTTTTTTTTTGGTCACCTTTGATCAGTTTTCGTTTTTGATGACTTTTCAATTATTTTCCATAAGATCAAAATTGTGTGTTGCGTTGAATAAAATTTTTGATCATTTGTCAAAATGAAAAAAAAATTATAAATTTTTGTTTTAAGTTGTTTTAAGAATTCAATTATCAAAATAACTGATCTTTTTTAATTTCATTAAATATTAATTGAAAACAATAAAAATAAAACCATTAACATTTACTGATATCAGTTACCCATAAATGATAATCCTTTAAATATACTACTTCAAATGATTTCAATACAATTCAAACGTCTTGATTAAATATAGGATCCGACAATAACTAATAATTGAGTTAACGTAGTGAATTATATGCGTAAATTTCAGACTTATATTCGTATTAAAATTTTAATTTTATTTAGGCTAATTGAAGAGTTTCTGACATGTTTTCCTTGGTTGCACCCGTTCTTGAGCTTACTACTGACCTCTAACTATACATCAGAAAATCTTGATACTCAAAAAGCATAAATACAAAATGTTAAGCCGTAATATGAATTAATGTCATCTATAAAATGACATCATTAACATATAACTAGTCAAATTACGGCATATACTTTCTATTTCCTAGATATGGAAGTCAGAGTAAGTTACATACATATACATTTTTCAAAAATTAAATTTTATTCTGTACAATATTTTTATAAAAGTACTGTGGCGTAAGGGCACTTACAGAACTGACGACGCGCGAATGCTTCATAAGCGGTTAATAGTTTGAACTTATTTTGAAACAAATCAACAAAAATTAATAATAATAATAATAATAATAATAATAATAATAATAATAATAATAATAATAATAATAATAATAATAATAATAATAATAATAATAATAATAATAATAATAATAATAATAATAATAATAATAATAATAATAATAATAATAATAATAATAATAATAATAATAATAATAATAATAATAATATAGTATAATAATAATAATAATAATAATAATAATAATAATAATAATAATAATAATAATAATAATAATAATAATAATAATAATAATAATAATAATAATAATAATAAGTTATTTTTATCATTAAATGCGCCACATGTGTATTCTTCAAAACGACTTTTCTTTATCAGTTATAGAAAATAATAAAAATATAAAAAATGTATATTTTCTTATTGGGTTAGAAACATACAAAGACCGGGGAAAAACTAATTCGATGGTTTCAGTTTCTTTTCTTTCGTAAACGGAATCCGCAGTAAAAGTCGACAAAGCACATTTGGGAACAGATTTCTCAACAGATGCTGCGTACAGAACATCAATGAATCATCAATGCACAACATGGGCCAATAAAATTAATGTCTTGCGCGTTTCTTAGGATGTGATAAATTTATATATTAAAATTTTAGCAACAATCACAAAACGAACCATATTAAACAGTTTTTTCTGTCCATTATATCCATCTTTGTTCGGTCGTTCATGAAGAGATTTGATCAAATCGAAAAACTCTTCCAGCACCACTATTCGACGAATAATGCCGAGATTTTTAGCAGAAGACTGAAATAATTAAAATTGATAAAGAGATTTTGAATGAGGAGATCTGTGAAAATTTACCGAAAATGTCTTCTTTGTCCAGAGATGAATTTTATCAACACTTTTCGAACGAAATCTCCATTCGGCCGGTTCCCAATTCGTGTGAGCGTCGCCAAGTGAAAATCCTCGCAATTGTTTCGGCAACTCGCGAGAAATGTCTGCTACTAACAATTTTTCAATATATTCTTTTCGTTTTTCATCTGTGAAACATTTCGAATTGCTGTGAGGTCCAAATTCTTTGAAAATCGATGAATCGAATTCGGTTCTGAAATCGATATGATTCGGCAAATTGGTTTTCGTAGAAAATAAATTAGAATTGAGCATTTGAATTTTGTCTAAAAAATATATGAAAATTTATTTTCCGATTTTCTGGTTATTTGAAAGAATTTATTAGAGAATCGTTTTCAGAATTGGCAATACAAATTTTTTTTTTGGGAAATAAAATTGAATTATAAGCGGAGACGATTTTATAGTGGGCCGGTGAATGATGGCTCAAGTGAATCCAATGATGTATCACAGCGATTCCAGCATCAGAAGAAGGATTAAAACAAAAAGCAGAGTATGTATATAATGATAGCTCGAATGAAGGAGAATGCGTATTAGTTAGATAGCTGCGATAGTCCGGTAATTATATGGGCAGTATAAGAGGTGGTGTCTGGTATAGTTGGTGAAGCGGCCGCTTGCTAATGAGTTGAGGCGTGGGATAACCCAGTAGTGGGGATAGCTGGTAAAATGTGGAGGTGTGCATTTCCTGATTTCCAATTTGTGTCATTCTCACGTTACTAGAAATAACCCCATACATACAGGCATTCCCGACGGCAATTAACACTGGGCATATCATCAATTCAGCTTTTTCTCTCCAAGCAATGCATGCGTGTTTCGTTACCACTGAATATATTATCAAGTGCATGCCAGCGAAAGAGCATGCTAATTCGGCCTCTAGACGCCATAGTATTGTAACTGATCTGTCGCAAGTTATACCGCATCTTCCGTTGCCGGACTAGCTCCTCCTACCACACCATGTCCGCCAGTTAGTCCGAAGCTTACTGTAGATCATCAAATCGCCGCCTAGTCAGCTCCCCAAGGATCAAACCGACAGATTGCCTGCAGGCATTGTCGACCATGCCCGATCGGCCTGGTTGTTTATTACTATTACACACTACTCTGTGCCGCGCAATCGATGATTCCCGCTAATTTGAAATGCACTAATACAGTCGCAGTATGGACTCTTCAGTTGACAGTCGCCAAGCTAGCTGGCATGGGACCACCGACGCCACCTCTTCCCCATTTCTCTCTGCACTGTTTTCTGACTAATACCCATACCGGCCTTAGCAACGCAGTTCTGTTTTTCCCAAGATCGATTTGTACAATAGGAGTTACCAGCCACTGTGGTATTAGCGTGCTGTTATAGCCCATTCTATTGATCACAATCCTCTACCCACTTTTCCTCGTTATGAATAGCTCAGGTTTGACTTTAGTAATAAATTTACTATGATATTTCGTTGGTAAAAAAATTATTAATTATAAATAACTATCCTTAGTCAATTTTACCTGCAAATAAATTCTGGTATCAATATTTAATATATGAAAATAAAATCATCTGATAATATATATATACATATGAAATGGATGAACACCGGATAAAGCTGGTGCCAAGAGAGGAAGCATTCAGTACCACCATTCCAATTGCCACTTAAGCGGTCAAATGATATTGGACTATTGATAAAGCTACTACTTTATGGAGTTTTCAACACTTGGTAAATACACATTAAATTGTATTGCAGTATTGATAATAGATAAAGGCTGATAAATTGAAATTTATGTAACTTATTGAAAAGTAGAAAATTAATGATTAATAAAATCGAAATAAATTAATCAATAAATATTCAACGGATTTTCTATTTTTATTTAAAAAAAATTATAATAAAAAAAAATAATTATTTAAATTTTTACTCGAAAATTTTATTTTATAATCATTAGAATTCTTTTTAAATAATTTTAAAGTTTTTCACCAAAAATATTTACTTGACACAAATCTGAAATAGAATTACAAATTTTCATTAAAATTAAATTAAATTCTATCTACAGGAATGAAAAACGGAAATAAATAATTGTTTATTAAAGATTTATAATTTCAATTAAAACTTCGCTGCAAAAATGATAAATTAAAGAAAAAATTTCATAAAAGAAAATAAATTAAAATCAAATCAAATATAAATTAATAAATTAAAAACACTACTTACTCGAAAATTCTGCAATGGAATAGTAAGTAATACAAATAGAGCAATCTAAAATGAGACTGCATTTATGTATGCTACAACACTCAATTCCCACCACGCGACGTTTGCGCTAGTACACAGTTCAAAACAGCGCAGACACAGTATACAGTATACTACAGTATAACTACAGTTCTAGCCTAGAGCGGAAAGCATGTATTCACAATCAACAGGTACTGTTTGTGTGTGAAACTGCGTGTGTGCGCGTATATGATAGGGCCGATCAGCACTACTCGACTGGAGCGATTAGAGGCTGACAATTTAGCACCGAGCACACGATAGCATACAGTGTTATTATAATCATGAGAGCGGGGTTTCAACCTCCGGTTATGATAATTATAGCGTCTTGTATCACATTGGTCGCGATTACCGGGTTGCACCCAGCGAAAAACAGAATAATTTTCAAAATATTCGGTGTGCTTCAATTGTTAAGATCACACTATTTAACTGTAAATACTTCATTTCGGGCCGTACTGTTATATATAATCACTTGAAGTTCTGATAGAGTTCCATAGTATTCTGTTCAGAATTGGTCATCTGTTAGTTATATCATAGTTTGAACTTGTACAATGATGAAATAATTTTCACAAAATTGATTTTTTTACCAATAATATCATTGATTTCCATCAATTTTTCTATTGAAAAATTTTTATTATATTGTTTGTTGTTGTTCAAATTAAAGAAATTATTTCATTGGTTGAATTTTCCATGAGACTGACGATTTATTCCATTAGAATTCATCTTCCATATTGATTAATTATGGATAAATTTCCATTAATATTAAAGGTCAATAATATACTTATCTATTGTCAGTAGTAAAAAATCGTTTTTTTAATATTAACATTTTTTGATTTGTTTTAAAAACAGGTTTTATGTATTGTCATTTTCAAAATAAATAAGTATTTCAACAAATATCGAAATAATGTTTATTCAGAGAGGTTTTTAGGAGAGTTAATTTTCTATATTGATATTTGGTTAAATGGTTGGAATCGTTATATTAAGTTATGCACGGGACCAGGGACGTTTCCAGGAGCTGACGGTTAAGAAGATTGCACTGGACGCAGAGGCGCAGCAAAAGAACAGGAGGACCTAACAATCTCTTAATCTTCATACAACATAACTTAAATCCGCTACTGATTACAGTAAAAATGATATAATGATAAATAAAATTAGAAATTAATCTATCATATTTTCGCGCGTATATGACAAGTGTTGGATTATTACTCTTAATTTTTGTACTGAGTCTGACTCTTCGTGCTCTTTGTTCGAGTTATTAAGATAAAATCCAACACAAAACACATTATTAAATGTCAACAAATTTTGATACTAAGTTCTTCGTTCTGCACTCTTCAATAACAATCGAAAACAGGTAATGGAGACCGTTTTTATTAGATTTGGCAATGATTTTTCTCTTCTTACCAATTTGAATTAACACTTCTAAGCTTCTTTCTCTTTAATCACAATATCGTAGTTTCTTCTCTTCAACCAACTGGCATTTTACTTTTACCCAACAGTGTCGTTTACTTTTATATTGTTATTCATCCAGATTAATTGAATTGAATAAGCCATCGACCAAATTTTGGAAAACAAAATAATTGAACAGGCGCCCTCTCGCCTTTGTTCAAGGGTCTCGTTTCGCTAATTCAAAACTAATCATCTTTATTGATTTTGAAACGAGTTTTAATTTCATTATCCTCTTGTTTTCGGCTCAGGTTTCCTACATGGTTCGTTTTTTCTACATGGCTCGGGTTTCTCACATAACTAATAAATTATTTATTTATTTTTAATTAATTTGTATTTATTGAATATCTTTTTCTGGGGACACCACATCCGTTTCAGATTAGTAAATCTGTGTTCGTCTCAATGTTCACTATTCGGATATACCAATTTCTCCCGGAATACGTCATTTTGATTTTCACCAAATTTGTATAGGTTTTGGCATTTTATTAATTTGCAGATTTAATATTTTGCTCATTCAAACCTATTTTGAATTACTTTATACGAACCCAAACACGAGTCTGATACGCTTTTCATTGATTTTAAACCGACACTGTGTCTTAAAATAGCTGTTTTATTTAAATAATTATTTGTTTCATGGTCTCGGATCTTTATACTTCATCTAATACAATTGTATTTTTGTTTCCATTTTCAAAGGTTTTCACAGTTTAACAAGATAGGAATAATGTAATACAATTAACAATAGCAATAAAAACATTTACTGAAACTCCTAAAAACTTACATTTTATAATTGGATGCCTTTATGCGTTAAAATACTTTAATTAATATTTGTATATTTATTGACGTTGTCAGAATCTCAACCTGAAGAAGAACAGAAACACTAGTTCAAAAAACTTTATTAAAAAATGACAATTATGTACACAAAATAAAATCACCTTTTATAAAAATTATACAATAGTTTTGTTTACTTTTCTTAGTGTGTTCCTCTGCTATATGTCACTACTTGCTACTACCTGAGCTCGGTAATATAATTTTGTATGCTCGAAATTATATTGCAATATCAACTACTAAATTTCCAATTCTTCTTAGCTTAGAATTTTTGGGTGATTTGATTAAGGAAAACTGTGGTTTATAGTTATATTTTATGGCTCTCCATATAAAATGGTGTGGATTTTCATATACCAGTAATGTTTGTTTTTATTATTATTATTAATAATTATGTTTTTACTTTGCACCTGAAGTGCTCTTTACACTTTCACAAATTTACCTTATAGTTATAATAGCACTTAATGTGCTTTTCTGAAAAATACAAAACTAACCACATTATTTTTATTATTAGCACCTATAATTGGTTATATATATCGTAACTCATTGGTTTCCAACCCAGGGAGGCGCGGCCTATGGCTAGGGAGGCGCCAAAGCTTTTGGGTAAAAAAATGATTTTCATACTATAATATCTACTGAAAGGGTAGAATTCACGTTTAAGTTAAAATGGAACATTGCTAATAAACATTAATTGTATTTATCTGATTACATAAATTTTATATAAATATTTAAATTAATAAATTAAAGTAAGTTTAAAATATAAAAATAAATTAAGCCAGCACTTGAAATCAGCATCAAAATTAAAATAAAAAGCCTCGAAGATATTTTGTTTCAATATTACGAAAAGCGCAGTTTTTTTGAATAAACTAAATTTTAGTGAAGTAATTTTATTTGCTAATCGTTAGTATATTTTCATATTTATATTTAATTATTATTTATTTTAAATTATATATTATAAATTATATATTTTAAATTATGTATCAATAAAATATTTTTAAACAAATGGATAAATTTTTGAGTGGGTACAAGAGAAAAGTCGACAATAATGAAGATAATGATGCTGATACAAGTGGGAATATGAGAAAAGAAGGAGATAAAACTCCCAAGAAAAGACAATACTGTTCATCATATTTATCGTTAGGACTTACAAGTGTTGTTATAGATGGCTCAGAAAAACCAATGTGTTTGTTGTGTTTGAAAGTCTTGACTTCAGATAGTATGAGACCAGTAAAATTAAAACTGCACCATGAAAATTCTACACCTTGAATATGTTAACAAGCCCATAGAATTTTTTCAAAGAAAATTGCACGAGATAAATATTCAAAAAGAAACGTTCAAAAAAATAGTTTCAGTCACACCAAAGGCATTATTGGCTTCGTACCATGTCTCATACCGAATTGCGAAATGTAAGAAACCACATACAATAGGAGAAACCCTAATTTTACCAGCAGTTGTTGATATGGTTCGAATAATGTTGGGCGAATCGTATGCAAAACAGTTGCAACAAATCCCGCTAGCTGATAATACAGTTGGGAGAAGAATCAATGATATTTCTGAAGATATCAGCGATCAATTAGTTTCTCGGCTGCATACTTCGATATTCGCAATTCAAGTAGACGAGGCAACTGATATAATTAAAGATGCCCATTTGATTGCATATGTCCGATATGTTGCGGAAAATGATATATTAAAAGATATATTATTTTGCAAACCCATTCCTGGAAAGACCACATCCATTGAAATTTTAATATAATAGACGGTTTTTTGAAGAAAACGACTTATCATGGAATAATTGTATTGGACTGTGTACTGACGGAGCTCACTCAATGTCCGGACACAATGCAGGTCTTCAAGCATTGGTGAAAAAAAGCATCACATGCTATCTGGACGCACTGTATGCTTCACAGAGCAGCTCTAGTGTCAAAAAATATAAGCGAGGAACTGAACAACATTTTCACAAAAGTTATAAAAATTATAAACTACATTAAGAACAGTCCTTTGAGAGCTAGGCTGTTTGCAAAACTGTGTGTTGATATGGAAAGTAACTATATTTCACTTCTGTATTATTGTGAAGTTCTCTGGCTATCTCGTGCAAAAGTCATTCAAAGGGTGTTTGAACTCAAAGAAGAAATAGCAATCTTTCTCGAAGAAAACCATCATGAAGAGGCACATTTGTGGACGAACGATAACTTTATTGTGAAACTTGCCTATTTGGTTGAAATTTTTGGAAAGATTTTTTGGAAACAAATTGCAATGCAAGTGCTTCTACCTTTTGTAACGTCTTATTTATGCGAAATGGGGTTTTCGCACTGGCTGCAATGAAAACCAAATATCGAGCCAGGTTAATAGTCGAAAAAGAGTTACGAGTTGCAATCTCCACATTACTCCCAAGATTTGATAAACTTTGTACCAATACACAACAACAACCTTCGCATTAAATTTTGATGTGTTAGATGTAGTTTAACCAGGGGTCGGTTTTTTATTCTGTTATGTTGGTTGTTAGGAGGTTCCTATTATATTTGTGCGTATTATATTTGTCTTATATTATATGTATTATGCTTGTACTTATGTTCGTGAATGCTGTAAGAAATATGGTAGTACCCAGCCGAGTCTCCAGTAAATAAACTGTCTCGGGACAGCTGGGGTGAATGTATGTATAAAAATGCAATAATAAATTAACAATAACGGATACCAAACAATAACTTTTATTAATAAAATAAATAAAATAATACGCACTTATATGGACTTCGTTTCGAATATAATTCTATTCTCAGGATAGTTAGGTTTCCTTTAGTCTCGAGTATAATTTAGTTCTCAGGGTATTTTAGTTTATTTTAGATCTGAATATAGATTGACCCGAAGAATATTTTGGTTTCGGATATAAATTAATCTGAAGGGTATTTTGGTTTTCTTTAGTTTCGGATATAGGCAAATTCGAAGAATATTTTGTTTTCAGATATCTTTTGCTTTCTTTTATTTCTGGTATATATTAGGATCTTCGTCTTTTATTCTTTTTTAGTCTTGTAGATTTTATTTTAAAGCTGTTTCTATCGTTATTTTTTTGGTTTCTTTCAGTTGTATATTTTCATGGAGTTATTGATTTTTTTCTTTTTGTCGATATTTTGTATAGCGATAATTTACCATAGGTAAATTATCGCTATATACTATTTTTTATTCGTTTGCTATTCGCGGCCTACACTCGATAAAATGACAAGGCGTCGCAAAACCTTGTTTAAAAATAAATAAAATATATAACAGTACATTACATGGGTATATATTTAACGATAATTTAACGATATTTTGGCATGGAAATTATAAAAATTATAAATTTTTATTCTGTTAATTGTAGTTTTAATTTTTTTTGTATTAAAGTTATTGTTTAAAACGTGTTTATATATTAAAAAAAGATGGGGAGGCGCCAAGAAAACAAATTTTGTTGGGGAGGCACGGTAGCATAAAGGTTGGAAACCGCTGTCGTAACTTCAAAATATGCAATAATTAACACTATCAAAAATTTATTAAATACGAAATTCTTGTACAGTTGTGATCGGAATTTGATTAGTTCATGATATTTACTATATTGTAGTTCTGGTGGTGGGTTATGAATTGCATAAGAATCTCTGGTGAACTCCATCTTTACTTTCCTATGCTCCATTTTTTAACGTGTTTTTCTATTTTCTTATTTAAACAAATCTTCTTATTTAAATCTTTTATTTTTTTATATAATAATTTAGTATATTATATTATTATCAATTTATGTAATTTTCTAAATATACATAAAATAAAGGCACTATACCAAATATGAAAAATAATGACAGATAAAAATATAATCAGTTACCAAAAATAAATCATTAGAAATAAAATATACTTATTATCATTCCAGCTATCAGAATAATAGAATTGTCATAATCGATATAATAACATAAATAGATACATCACATGAATTAATCATATATTACCATGAAATCATCATCAAAGTCTCAAGTTTCTCTCCACAGTTCATTATCACTCCTTGTTCTGAATATGTATATTTACCCTATATTTATCCTTCCTCACTATATAATATTTCAATTTCCAAATCTTTAGTATTCGCCCATCTTCTAACATATTTATTGGTTTAATTTTAAAAGATTTTCATTTTTTTATGAACAGGGCAGCCGCTAGATTTTTATGCATTGATATATACATACCCATCAATGTAATCGCGCTGTAGCATGCTCTGGAACTTATATACAGTGGTATAACTGCATACTCAGCGAACTGGAACAAGTTGAATTGGCGAGTCCCATGTTCCTTGGAAGAGCTTTCGCGAAATTTCATTTGAACATGATCCATATTTTACCCTTTCGTGTCGTTTTCGACACAAGATACAATGGTTCATTTCGCATTTTGACCTCCGTTGAACGATCAACGTTGGAAATGTGTCGTATGGGTGAATACTCGCAAAAAGAGAGTGTACCTCTGTACACTATAATCGTCGAGTATTTGAGTGGGTTCGCGAACTGCATAAAGGAGGATTATACCCTACTTCAATTAGGTTCCCTTATCTTGTACTCTACTAATTCTATACCGTGAATTTAAGGCAATGAAATTGTGTTCTATACTACAATATATATTACGAAAAATTTTTTCTTTCGCTTAAACGAACAACAAAACACGATGTGGAGCAAACTTTATTTCAAACACATGGATCGCTTGATTAATTGATAGGAGCGAGATTCAACTCATCCACAGTGTGGAGAACCTGGTTGGAGTGACCAATGATTCTGCCGTCCTTGTGCACACGTCGCCTGACACGGTCAAGTTTTCCTGACCGGTTGCGTTTCTTTTTCTGGCCGATAATATGGACTAGGTTAGTTGTTTTGGGTGATCAGTAGCTCTATAGGGTCCACAACCGAGATACAGGATCGTTTAGCACCTGAATCATTAAATATTTTATTCTAAGCTCCGTATTGTTTGAGCTGAATTTTCAAGGCCTAGATCTCCAATCGATAATGCTTCGCTTGCACTTGCAACGTCTCGATTTGCTGTATGCGTCTTTTCATTGCATTGGCACTGAACCATGGATATGTTCCCTGAGTGTCTCTGTCTTGGCGCGGAACACTTCTACTAGGCGTAGTGAGGTTTCTCAATCTGTCCTCATGTTTTCCAACAAGTTTATCACTGAGAATTAAATAAAATAGGTTTTAATAAGTATATGAAAGGCAAATAATTATTAATGCCGGGCACTAGTGCATAATTAATACGCAACAAAACAGATAGTACGAGACCGTATTATAGATCTCCTATCAATCTAGATGAGATTTAAAAATATACCATTTTGACGATTCTGGCATAATCATCGTCACTTTTGAGATTTTTGCTTTTGAGGATTTTCTTTTGCCTCTTTTTGATCTTGAAGATTTATTTGCTTCTTATTGTTTGTAGATTATATTTTCTTTTTTCTATTTGTGTTTATTACCGTTTTTCCTTTTCGCTTTCGCTTTTTTTCGGTTTTTGTTTGCTTTCTGCTCATTTCTACAACTATTCGTTGTATTGTCTTGGTTTGGATTTCTAGGAGACTGATAAAATATTGCTCTTTTTTCATCTTCATTCTAAAGTCTTTTATTGCGATATTCGGAGTTTTGTAAATTGTATATTACACGAATTTGATTACAAATATACGTTGAGTGTTGTTTATCTAATTGTTTTTACAGAACACGTGGAGTCAAAAACACCGACGTTAATAATTATCTAATTAAAAACTCAACTTTACTGTAGTAAGGTGATACCATACCCCTTTAAAGCCAAATCTGCCGGAAACGTTATGCGAACTATATGAGTCTCCTGAAGGGCGCAAATTGGATTTAAGCTGCAATTTGATGGCGGTGATTAATTAAAATTCTGTAAAACCAGTTTATTAAGTTGAAAAGTAAATTATCGTTAAAATATTTAAAAAATTCCATCGGAATTTATTTCACTAAATTAATGGCTTCCAAGTGTGCCAAAGAGAATTTCACCAGCAACAATAATTACACCGCCATTCCAAAAATTGACGATTTATTTTCATTTCTTTAATTGAAGGTTGTCGGTATGCGACAAATCTTTTATAAATAATAATAGTAATAATGGTAAAATCATTTAAAGTTATTAATATAAATTTTATAATGTTTAAGCATCTTACCTAAGCATCTGATAAATTTAACTGTAATGAAGGAGGTAAGTGCTAGATCAGGGGTGGCCAAACTTTTTGGTAAAAGGGCCATTACAATATTTTTGAATAATGCGGCGGGCCGCAGGTTTGAAAGGCGTAAATTTTTAACTAATGCTTCTGTGCTAATTCCAACTAAGGAACAGGAGAAGCGCAGTAATAGCCCGTAGTGGGGTCTGAGACAACCGCTAAAAAAACAATAAAGCATTTGCGTGCATGTTAAAAAAAATTATGCTTCTTAGGTACAGGATAAACTGGCACTATTTATACTTGATAGCCCTGATTATAAAGCATAATGAATCGGGCAAATTTTCAAAATGTAGCATACAAAACTAATTGGTTAAAATAGATAAAAATATGAAATAAACAATAAATTTTGTTCAATATTTACCGGCGGCCCATTATTACATTTTTTGTATTATATCGTATTTTAAAAAGTTTTTATTATATTTTCAAAATATTAAAGCATGCGGGCCGCCAATTGATGACGCGGGCCGCCGGTTGGCCACTCCTGTGCTAGATGATTACATGGTGGGGGCTCCGTCGGTACAAATGCTGACACAGTTTTCATTGAAGGTTTCTTGACTTGATATTCTTGTCAACTAAATCGAAAACATATTTTCCTTTCTTAGTTTCATTTAATTATGAGCAAAACAGGAATTGATTATTAATTTTCTCGTCTTTTAAGTGTCTTATATAAGAAATCAGTTGTGCTTTGCCGCTGATGTCGGTGGTTTCGTCAATTTCAAGAGTCCATAAAGATGAAAATTGGTCATTGTTATTGCAAAAAATGATCACGAACTTGAGCATCGATGTCATTGCATCGATCGATGCGTGCTTTCTTTTTCTTACACAAAAGTTGAGCAATTTTATAACTTGCAATTGTAGCCTTCTCTAGAATTTGTGTGAAAACTTTCAACTTTTTAGCTTGGCTTCTGATCTGTTTTTGAAGATCTTCGAATAAGTTTTCGGTTTACTTGCAAAAGCTAAATGGTTGATTTCAAGATGTCTTTTGAGCTTCCTTGGAGCCATTGAAGAGTTTTGCAAAGTTTTATTGCAGACTATGCATAAGGGAGACTCTCTATCTGCAGAGCAAATGAATCCATATTGAATGTATTCGTCGCTGAATTTTCGTTTTTTCACGGTAGTCACTGTTGTAGTTGAAATTGTTCCAGAATTCTGTGAAGTTTTCAGCCATTTGTCCATTTCAAGTTTCTAAATTTATCAATTAAGTCATTTCAAATAAAAAACAAAAGAAAATAAATCATACTTTGTTGAAAGAACTCTTTAGGTAATAATTAGAATTATGCACTTTTTTCAAACTCTGAAACAAACTCTGAAACTCTGTACAAAGTGATAAAAATTTTTGAAGCCAAAATTCGAATATCGAAAATCCAATATCAAAACTTTATATCAAAATCCATTAAATATAAAAGTTTAAATTTACCGAAAGTGTCTACTTATTGTTAATACTCTTATTTTTAATAAATTCCTAAGATTTCTGATAAAATCTAGTGTCACAGAGCTCGAAATCTTGCGAAACCCCATTTGAGAATCACTGCCATATTGTGGAATTAAAAATTTTATGAGTTAAAAATAATTAAATTATGCCCCATTTATTTACACATTCAGATAAACGACCACTTATCTAAAATAACAATAATATACAGTAAATATTACAAAATAATAACATAACGATCACTATTAAGAGAATGTTATAAAATGATAAAATAACGATCACTATTAAGAGAATGTTATAAAATGATAAAATAACGATCACTATTAATAAATGTAAATGTTACACGCAATTAACAAGCCATTCCTTGCATTGATTAAGGATATTTGATCTTCTGTTGAATCGGGGAATTGCTGCTTCATTATTCACGCTCTTCGACGTACACATCAACTCAGTATTTGCTTGGCCCCGTTCTATAATATTTATTTAGGGTAAATGTGGTGATAGGCCTACCTCATCATAAAACACCTGTGATTTAGTTTTCGAATGATTTAACTGTTTTTGTGTATTTGCCTTGTTATTAAGTTTTTCTATCTTGATTCATCTTCTTTTGGTATTGGACAACTAATAATGATTTTACTAATTCAAAATTCTTAAATTAAAAAAACGAAAATCAGAAATCTGGACTAGATAATAGATGAGACACACGAAGACCTTATCTTCTTAGCTGTTAAGATCAAATTTTTGTAACATTTTGCTTCGACCTAAGTCCTTCCATCAGCAGTCTCGAACCCTATATATATATATATAAGATACTATTTAACGCCGAGAAGATCACCCATTTCTTAACACTAGGACGGCCAGAGCGGTTATTTTGACCGTTAAGCAATTTCATTTTTATTTTGTGAGAAAACGAAAAGGAATTAACGTCTCATATTTTGTGACAATTATTCATTTTTAGTGAACTTGTTGTGCATATCAAAGCTTCAATTATAGCATTTGTCACGACTGAGATAATGAGGCCATCCCCATGGAAGGCCGAACCGGTCAATTTGACCGGTATATTGAAACACACAAGAAAGTCACACATAATCATCTTACATACTAGAAAATATAAAACCAAATATAATTTACACACAACCGAAGCATTTAACAGTCATTTGGGAATGTTTTCCACAGTAAACTTTACTACATACATGGCATATAGCTCCGGATTTGTTATGACAATGAGGAGCAGAACAAGTTTTTCGCTTCTTTAATTTTGGTTGTTCAGAACAGAGTTCACCAGAGATGGGACTTGCTGTTCGACGGCTTTTGAACTCCTCACAAAGAGATGTAGCTAATTCAAAAATAAAATCCCTTCTTTTTATAGTTGATCCCGTAGCATCTTTGAAAATAACATGAGCGTTGAGAGCTGCTTTATCAAGCAAATCATAGAAAGTAGCGACTGGCCATCTTGCTGTTGCGGCTTTACTGCTGTATAAACGCAACATGCTATCCATGGTATCTACAGCTGTCTTATTTTTGTTATAAAAGTGTATCATTTCAGGCTTTCTCTTTTCGTCAGATCTCACACTAGCAGTAGAATGGAATGTTGACATGACAATGACTTTCTTGTTCGATTTGCCTTGATAGGAAACAGTGACAGTGTTTTGACACGATAAATGAGTCGATTCAAAAAGAGGCTTTTTCTCCAAGTGAGCTGATGATAAAAAGCGTGAATTTAATCTTACAGTACCAACCAATGTTGTTCGATTTACAAGGAGATGTTCAGCTAGTGAGAGACTTGTAAAGAAATTGTCAGTGCAGACATTGTATCCTTTATTGAAAAATGGCTCCATTAGTTTCCTGACTACAAAATCACCCAGCCGTAATCCACAGCGTTCGTTTCTATCGTGAGCCCCTAAATATGGCATTTGATTGATGACAAATTTGGTTTTGACATCACTGAGAATCCAGTATTTGATATTGAATTTATCAGGCTTATTTGGCATAAATTGGATGAAGCAACACCTATTTTTTAGCGGCAAAAGTTGCTCGTCGACAGTAAGGAAGGGATTAGGAGTATAAACTTGAAGACAGTTTGAAACAAACAAGTCAAATATTTCACGAAAATGGGCATATTTATCTTGTTCTACTCTTTGACGTCGAGAACATTGTTCATCAAAACGAAGAAAGCGCAGTATCTCACGGAAACGGTTCCGAGACATGACTTCTCTGAAGTAAGGAGATCCAAATTGAGATGACCAGATTGAATTGATAGAATGTCGGCGAAAGCCTAACACACCACGGAGATACAGCAATCCAAGAAAAGCATCTAATTCTTGTAGACTGATACACCAGTCTGACGAAGCTTCTTTTCCTTTCATAATTGTGTATTTTTGAATTAACTTCAGCATTCCCTCAGAGACTATCAAGCGCCAAGCGCTCAAGGGGTGAGTCAATTTTGCGCTTTGCAAAAGCTTTCACACCAGGTGTTCCACTAAAAATATTGTGCGCAGGGAATCTGCCAACACTAATAGCGTGATTGTTTTCTACTTGATTCCAAAGAGTGCCATCCCTGCCAGATAAAAGCTGATTTTCTAATGAAGAAATTGAGCTATTGACTGACTCATTGTCACTTTCTAACGAACTTCCATTATCATCAGAGTTCCATTCATGTAACTCTTCGTCAGTTTAATAAATTAACTACTGTTAGAATAAAAATAGTTAAATTTTGAAAGCGTGTTAGTAGCACAAAGAAAGTATTGCTAAATGAGTTGCAACATAGAAATCTCAGCATGAAAATAAGGAGCATATGTGCACCGGTCAAATTGACCGGTTTGGCCTTCCAAGGTATAAAATATTTCCGGCCGTCCTAGTGTTAACTCTAGATGACTTTGAACATTTGAAATAGTCATGAGGGGTTTAACGAAAATCTCATGAATACTTAACACCCACCATCTTGATTTTGATTTTATCTTCTCC
>CAUHTR010002306.1:0-60825 GCA_959609185.1 Schmidtea polychroa
GATATAATAAACATTTTGAAAATTGTATCGGGAAAATTAGAGAAATATTTACATGTTCTCATTGTAACTTTTCAACAAAAGTAAATTTCTATTATTTAGAACATATAAAAGAATGTAAAAATAAAAAACAAACTTCTGATGATGAAGAATGTCATTCAGAAGGAGAACCTGATTGTGTTGAAAGAGAAAAATATAACTGGGATGATTTTAATCATGTAGATGAATTTCAATTAGAAATCAATGGACCTATAACTCCTGGAGAATATATAAATAAAAATAAAAAAAATATTAAAAATTCTTTCACTGAAGCTTTAAAAAATTATAAACCAACAAGGTATAATGTTATAAAATATAAAATTATAATCAAAGCAAAATACTGGCGAGGAGCAGAAGAAAACACAACTCCTTTAGATGTTGAAATTGGAATACCTTTTAAATATTTATTTTCAACTAAAGGATTTGATAAAACCATCAAAGAAATAATTCAAGCAGTAGAAGCAAAACAAGAGGAAGTAGAAAATGAATTAGGAGATTCAAATTTAGTATTCAACTCTTTCCAAACTTTAGTGATTGATTATTGGAGAGGATTACCACCTAATCCTAAATCTTATATTCCTACACCCTTTACATCTAAAAATGTTATAAACGTACAGAATAATGATAACAAATGTTTCATCTGGTCAATACTTGCACATTTACACCCTCAAGAATCAAACCCTCAAAGAGTGTCAAAATACAAACAATATGAAAATGAATTAATATTTCCCAAAGGATTCAAACATCCAATGAAACTAGAAGACATTCCAAAATTTGAAAGTTTAAATAATCTTAAAATTAATATTTATGAACGGGTTAAAGGGAAAAATATTAAAAGTAGAGAAATTATTCCAATTTACATTTCTGATAGTGGAACCAAGGATAACGAAGTACAAGATAACGAAAACCCTAGAGAAATATATCTTTTAATCTTGGAACAACAAAATAATCAACATTATATTTAATAAAAAACTTTCAAGCTTTTACATCACCAGAGAATCCAACTAGTGGAGGAGGAACATGTAAAAGATGTCTTCATTATTCAACAACTAAAAACTCTATGATTAAACATACAAGATTTTGTGAAAAAGATGAAGCAGCTTTAATTAACATGCCTAAAGATCCCAAGATGCATTTTAAAAACTTTTCAAATTTACTACAAACAGTAGGAGTGCTTTATGGAGACTTTGAATCTATAAATCGTAAACAAGATTTGGTTAAACAATATTTAAAAATAATAGAAAAAAATAAACTCATGGATTCATGGAACTCCTCAGGAGAGAAGATAAAACCAGAGAGGATGAAAGTCTTTCTAAGAAAAAGAAACAAACATAATAGTGTTTAAAAAACTAAACAATTACCATCTGCTTATAAATTATTATTTAAAAGTAATTATCCTGAACTCATAGAATCTAGAGAATATACATTTCAAGGAATTTCAGAAACAGAAGTCTTGAATCATTTTACTAAAATATAAATGATCTAGAACATGAAATATTTAAAGTATTAAAAACAAACTATGAAATAAACCTTTCAACCGAACAATGGGAAGAATATAAAAATTCTTCAAATTGTTGGATGTGTAAACAACCATTTGAAGATTCTTCAGATACAGAGTCTCCGAATAATGAAAGAATGCAACTACAAACTCAAAATATAAAAGTCCCCGATCATGATCATTTAAAAAGGAAATAATTATCGAGGAGCAGCTCATAAAGATTGTAATCTTAATTGTCATACTCCTAAATTTGTACCTGTTATATTTCATAATCTTTTTGGTTATGACATACATCTATTTATTAAACATTTAGCAGCAAATGCTAAAAACTCTTTCAAAGTTATAGGACTTACAAAGGAAAAATATAAATCAGTTGAATATGGAAAATTAAAATTTATAGACTCGTTAAACTTTCTTCAAATGTCTCTAGATGGAATAGCTAAAACAATGAAACCAGAAGATTTTAAAATCACTCGAGAATTCTTGGAAAAAAATAATATTCCTCTAGATTCTAGAAGAATATTCTACATGCTTAGCAAAAGGAATATATCCTTATGACTATGTTGACTCGTTTGAAAGATATAATGAAACAAGTCTTCCTAGCCAAGAAGATTTCTCTTCACAACTTCAAAAATATCATATTACAAATCAAGAATATTCTCGAGCAAATAAAATGTGGGAATTATTCAAGTGTAAAACTTTAGGAGAATATACAAGTATGTATTTATCCTTGGATGTTTATATTCTAGCAGATTGCTTTGAAGAATTTACAAAATCTTTTGTTCTTAAACCATACAATTATATAACAGCACCCTCTTTAGCTTGGGATACTTTATTATATACCATTTGGACTTCAAATATAGAAGAAGGTGATAAGATTATAGAGCTTTTAACTAACCTCGATATGTTTAATCAAATTAAAACAAACATTAGAGGAGGAGTCTCTTCAGTAATGTATGATTCTTTAGCCACTTCTCTCGTTTAATTTTTTTAGAATATTCATTAGTTATAACATTAGCACTTTTTAATCTATTAATATTATTTTTAATATCTTGTATTATTTGATTTGATTTCATTATTTCATCATCAGTTAAGATTCCATCTTCCAAAGCTTTTAATTGAAATAAAATAATTTAGAGATTCCTAATTCTATTGATAAACAAACTTCACGATATAAACTTTTCTTTTTAGAAGTATAAGATAATGAAACTAATTTCAGTCAAGAAACCATCAGCTACAGAAATACTTCCAAGTATTACAGGTGCTATTGTTAAAACTGGTAAAGTTATAGGTAAAATAACTGTTAATATTGCAGATGCAATCCTAAAGAATAACCCACAACTTTTAAAACTGTATTCCCTTTATTCCATCTATTTTTAATTTTTTATAATGCTTTAATAAATCTTGTAAATGTAAGGTTTCTGATTTAAATTCTTTTACTCTCATAATTTCAAGTTCTGTGGGAGCCGAGGCTTTGGAAGAATAATATCTTGATGATAATTCTGGATATATTTTTTCTTCTCTTACTTCCATTTTAATAATTAAAAAAATAAGACTTTATTCTTCTGAGCACCATCTGGTACCAATACTCGGATATCAAAAGAAACTCTTGTTGAGAGAATATCTTTATACAATTCTCTCAACGCTTTATGAACTTCATCAACATCAACCTTTTTTTCATAAAATATTAAATCTATATATTGTACAAGTGTGCTTTTAAAAATAATATTCTTACTTTTAACTTTATGTATTCCATGCGAATGAGTATTAACATGCCACTCTCCGTGTGGTAAATCATAACTAGTAATTACAACATCACGCTTTTCAAGCTTACTATTATAATCACATTTCACAAACCATTTCATTCTTTCATTATCATCATCAAACAAAAAGAAATATGGATCAATAATCTTTACAACCATAAAAACACTTCATTCTTTACTATTTGTTGTTATTAAAGTTGGTTCTATAAAATGTTTATATGTATGGGGTAATAATGTTTTATTCTGTTCTAATTCAGCAGCTCTTTTTCTAATACTATGTGTGGTATTAATGTGTGTTCCATGAGACTCTAAATTTGAAAGTCTTTTATTAAATGATGTAATCATCTCATTTATTATATTATATATTGTATTAAATTTAGTATTCATAATTTGTTTATATTTAGAGTTTAATATGGTAGTATTTAACTTTACAACTTGTTCAGTTAACAGACTTTGTAACTTGTCAAATTTATCATTAAATCGTTGTTCGATATTATTAAGCTTTGTTGTTAATGAACTTTCAATTCTTGTTGTTGTTAAATCAGTATATTTTTTAACACCATCTACATATTTCTTATTAACTGCATCAGCTTCATCAGTTGGAAAAGATAATTCTTTTATCTTGTGTCCATTTAAAATTAAATCACCCTTCATTGAATCACCTCTTTCATTAATATATTTATTTTCTGTTAAAGTTAATATTTCTTCTGTATTAAACCCTGTTTTTATTGTTCCACCACCTCTATTACATGGAATATAAGAACTCATTTATTAATAATTTAAAATGAATCTTCAAACCTGTTTCAAATGTAAATACATTGAAATCTCTTCTCCATTAAAATCAATCAATTCTCCTTCTTGATTAAGAATTTTAAAATTAATATCCATTATATATTTTCTACATAAAGGTAAATAATTTGGAGGATTCATTCTTTCAACTATTTTATATCCCATAGGAACTGTGTTTGAGGGAAAGGAATATAAAACATTTGTTTGTTTACAATTATTATAAGAACCTGTTATACAATCGCAATGAATATTTATTGTGTTTGTATTTATTATTTTTATAATATGTTCTGATGTTATATTCTCAATTTCAGGTGTGCTATAATGGTTTTGTGTAAATCCTAAAATTGTTCTAAAGAAACTATTATTTTGAAAACGAATTCCTATATTCTCTAAAAGTCATTATACATTTTGAAGTTGGTAAATCTATTTAAATTTTAATGGCTCCATTTGTTTTTTTAGAAAGTATATTATTTAAATCTTTTATCTCATAAGCCCCAGGTTCTATTATTATTATAATGTTATCCTTAGATTTTGGTTTTACATAACTAAATATGTTATTATCTTTAGTTATATTAAAAATAGTATTATAAGCACAAAACCATATTAGACCTAATTCATAATTTAAATCTTGATCTAATTTTATTGAATCTTGAAAGTTTATAGTAAAGTCTGATTCTTTTGAATTTATAGATAAAGTTCTTGAATATTTATCTGACATTATGTTTACCATTTTTTTTAAATTATCTTCCATTTCTTATAGTAGAGATTTTAAATCATTATAAATTTCTTGGATTAAGGAAGTGAAACCTTCTCCTTTGGAATTATTCAATCTATACAAAACATATAAGCTTAAAATACCACATATTTTAGTATTATTAGGTTGAACTTGTAAAGAATTAAAAGTTGGGGAACTCTTCGAGAGATAATCTTCAACTTCTTTAGTGGGTTTAATCCCAAAAGAATCAAAGTAGATAGATTTATTATATATACAAACCCAATGAGATCCTTTTTCATTTGAGTTTTGATAATTGATTATTATATTCTTTGGAGTGTCTTTCAGAATCGACAATTCATCATTCATTAATATTTTAATTTTTAAATTTAAATAATCTAATATTGAAGTAGTCATTTTGTATTTTATAACTTCGTATATTTATTAAATTTATCTTTTGAAATTATTCCTTGTTTTAACAAATCTTTAGAAATCTTTAAAATATCAGAATCTAAATTATTATGTCCTGCTTTTTTAGCTGCTAATAGTTTTCTTAATTCAATAAAAAGATTGATGGGATTTCCAACCCTTATGCCATCACCTTCTTTAACAATATAACCCCTTTCATTTTTATTTAAATAATTCTTTAAATCTTGAATATGTTTTGCTTTAGAACTACCACCTACTAATTTTATTAAATTTAAATATTTTTCAATTTCTTTAATATTATCTGAAGGATATCCACAAATTAATCTGTAAAAATCATCTGTAAATTCAAAGTCTAAATATTCATTATTATAAACATTTTGTGAATGAATATGTGATTTATTTTCTGGAGTTGTATATAAAGTAAAGTTTTGTTTATTAATTGTTATTATTGTATATCCTTCAGCATTAGTATTAAATGTGGGTCTAATTGAAGGAGGTAAATCATCATTAATTTTAGGATCAACTTTAAGAGGTTTTGTTTTAAAAAATCATTTCTTCTTCCACATTAGAGGTTCTTCTGCGTTTTCTTTGATTCCTTTGATCTTCGAACCTTTCAGTGGATTCTTTTTCTTCTTCTTTATCTTTTTCCTCCCACTCCAATTCTTTTTGTTGTTTTTTTATCTTCCAACTCTTTAGATTTTGCTTGCTCATTTAATCCTTTTATAGCTTTAATTGTTGGCTCCTGTTGTTGTTGGATTACCTCATTTAATATTATTGATTCAGTATGTTGAGTTGTATCTTTTTTATTATATTTATCTTGTTCTGATTGTAATTTTTTTAAAAGTGCTAATCTTTCTTCATATACCATTTTAATGGTATCAAAAATGGTATCATTTTGGTTCGAAGGGCTTCAAGTATAATCCTTTACCATTTTTAGTTTTACAAAGGCATCCATTCTTTAAAGATTTACACATTTTTTTAAAATCATCTTTATCTTTTGAAGATAAAGATTCAGATGATGAAATTTGATTTTTTAAAAAATCATTTAAACCACGGCCTTTATAAGGATCAAGATAGAGACCCCTTCCCCTGGACTTTTGACCTTCGGACAGACTCCCCTCATATGGATTAAGATAGAGACCTTTTCCATTGAACCCTTTGCCCTTCTTTTTAATTGAATCGATTTCAGTTTGTAATTTTTCTTTTTCTAGGTCTGTCTTTTGAGATTCTTTAGCTTTTTGAACTGTAGTTGCAATTCCTTCAGCTATTCCAGCAGCACCTGATAGTCCAGCAATGATTGCAGGTATTAAAGCAGCTAATGGAAGAATGCCACCTTCATGTATTTTCTTTTTAACTTGTTCTTTTACATGTTTTCCAATAAAATATTTTTTACCATCAATTACTACTGATTTATTTTTATTTGAATTTATTAATTCTTGCAAAGATTCTTCAGTTGTCATTTTATAATAAATAAAATGGATATTTGGAAACCAATTTTAAATAGACATAAATCTAAATTTAATAATAAAGTATTTCCTGATAATTTTAGATTATTAATTGTTGGTTCTTCTGGATGTGGAAAGAATGTACTTGTTTTGAAAATGTTGCTTGAAGATTTTTTAGATTATAATAATTTAATCTTTTATTCTACAACTATAAATCAACCAGAATTACAACTTTTGAAATGTGGATTTGAAAATAAATTAACTAAAAAAGCAATAATTGATATTTTTAAAAATCAACATAGGTGTCCTGAAGAAGTTTTTCAACCTTGTGATATGGTTGATTGGTATAAGGAAAAGATTTTAGAATCAGATATTAGTAATAAAAATGATTATATTTGTGAAGATCAGGGGCAAGCAATTCAGGTTTTATTCTCTAATAAACCTGAAGATGTTTTACATTGTGATTTACTTCCTAAAAATAAAAAGAATCTAGTTATATTTGATGATGTTGTTAATATGAAAAATCAAGAGATTCAAAGAGTTACTTTACACGAGGTCGACATAATAATTGTAATGTTATTTATATATCTCAAACTTATTATGCTTTAGATAAAAACTCTATAAGAAATAATTCTAATTGTTTTATATTTTTTAAATTAGATCGCCGTGATAAGAATATGATTTATAATGATTTATTTTCAAATGTTGAACCTGATAAGAATATGTTTGATATGTTTGTTGATAATCATTGGAAAGAAAAATATAATTATATTTATTTGGATAGAGAAGAAGCTGAAATATGGAAAAGTTTGTTTTAACTTGTTTTCTATAGTTCAGAAACTTGTTTTCTGTAGTTCATTATTATAAAATCTACCTAATATTTTTTCATTATTTAAATCAATGATGCTATATGTTATTGGAGTTGTATAATGTATTTTATTTATAATAAAAATTTCATTTGTCCATTTGCTGTGAATCCTTTTTCAAATTTATTTTTATATTTAAATATTCTTACTCGGTCACCAATTTTAAACTTTGGTTTTTCAATAACATCATTTTCAATATTTACCGCTTTAATGGTTTCAGGATTCAAGGAAGCATTTAAAGGTGTTGAATTTATAGAACTATGTACATCATTATTATATTCATTTACAATCTTTTGTAACAACTCATTGTTCCATTTTTGTTTTCCAATAGCAGTAAAATATTTCCCCATTTTATTTTTTAATGTTCTATTTAATCTTTCAACTACGACTGCTTTTCCTTCGTTTTCTGTTGAATATAATTTAATATCATTTTCATTTAAAAACTTTGTAAAAACTTTGTTATAAAATTCTGTTCCTTTATCACACCATAAATATTTTGGAATTCTTTGATATTCTTCAAATATATTTTCAAATGCTTCTGTAATGGAATATCCTGTTTTATTTTCTAAACATCTTGCAAAAGCAAATCTTGTATATAAATCTATTACAGTTAAAATTATTTTATATTTTTCAGGGTCTGATGATTTGGTTGGCATAAAGACTAAATCTGCAGACCATGTTTGATCTTTTTCATGTACTTGAACTTTTAAATATTTTTTATTTTTTCTAAATTCATGGTGTAATTCATTAGCATATTTTATTTGTGATTCTGTTGGGGTTAATAAACTAGTCTTGTATATATTCTCGAGGGATCTTTCAGCGTCTGCTTGTTCAATAATCTTTTTATTAGCAACATCTTTTGCTTTCCTAGCAAGTCCTGCGCCTATGGCAATCTTACCTTTCATTGCTAATTTAACTAGTGCTCTTTGAATCTTTTCTTGGGTTGATGGATTTTGGATATTATTTAAATCATGTATTAAATTCACATCTGCAACATGTCTATCTCTAAGATCTTCTGAATTGTAAGCAATATCATGTTTTAAAGCTGCTTGATCAATTCTATTTATTGGTTCTTCTCCTTGTTTGGGATTATTATTTTCATCTAATCTAATATCTAATCTTGTTCCTGGTCCAGTATAATTGTGTTTAAATAAATGTCTTTCACCTGGATATTTTTCTGTAGTAAAAGGTTTTAATATTGAAGATGTTGTTTTTGAAGATTGTAGATCATCTCCTGTATGTTTTTTAGTTTTTAGATGACTTGCTTTGTGATGTTTTGTAACTTGACAATTACAAGTTTCACATCTCCAATACGGTTTATTTAGAGACATTTTAAAATGTTAAAATATTAAGAATCTCCCCTAACATTTTCAATAATTGAAATCTTTCCACCATATAATTTCATTTCTATTTTCTTTTCTTCTAATATTAATGTATATACTTTAGCTTTAAAATTAGAATCCTTTGTTACATGAAGTGTAACATCAACATTATTTATGGCTAATCTATCATCTTGGTCTGAAACATTTATACAAAATATAGAATATAAATTTTTGAAATCTTCTAAACTTAATTGCGGTTCAACTTTGAAATCATAACATGTTTCAATATAATTTAGATATGGGAATATGTTTTCATTATTTTCAATATTAAATTCCATTCTATTTATTGGATAATAAGAACTATTTAATTGAATTTGGATTGTTTTTAAATTATCATTTCCAATCTTTTGAATAAACAAGTTGTTATTTTTTTGGAAAGATGAATCTACTTCTTTGAATCCAATTTAGATATATCGTGGTCGGTATGCTAAATTTGCTTCCTTTATAGAATATGTTGAACCCTCTGTCATACTAAATTCACTACAGATTCTATTTAAATAATTAACATTTATAGATTTGTTGGAATTTAATCTTTCAAGGAGTTTAATCTCAGAATGTGGGTTTAATGTCCATTCAGGTATATGTAATTCAAGTGTTGATAGTTTTAATTTAGCTTTTGTATCTACAGCTCCATAAAATAATCTTTTATCACCTTCTACTCTATTACAGATGAATTCTATAAAAACATTATGAAGTATACGATTATAGTTTTGAAGGAATCCAAACAAGTGTTTTAATTCAAAATAACCTTCAATTATTTTAGATTTATAAAGTTCAGCTCTTTTATAGTAAGCATAATTTATATCTAAACCATCTTTATCTAAATCCCCTTTATTAACATCAGGAATCCAACCTGTTAATTCACCATATTCGTTTTTATAATCACAACCAGTTAAAACAAAATTTAACATTGTAGAATATACTCCTGGATGTAAAACAGTTTCAATTTCTGATGATCCTAGTTTTAATCTCATGTTGGAGAATAAATTTGGAAAGAAATTATTTTCTAGGGTTATATCTTTGTTTGCTTCAATTTCTAATTCAATTTTATAATATAATTTGGCATTACAAATATCTATTGGGTTTGATGTTTGAAGAGATTGAAAAACTATATCTCCCCTACGATTTAAGTTTGCTATAGATCCTGAAGTTGGCGAGATTTTAAGTACATCATTTTTCTTGATTTCATGAGTAAATTCTTTATTATAATCAAGATTTAATTTATTTTTTTCTTGAATTTTGAGATTTATATTATTCATTTTTATATATTAAAATTAATATATCCAATAAAAAAAAATATTTATAAAATGACTGACTTAATTGAAAGAATAAGAAATGAATTGAATGAAGTTAAACATAAGAGAATGAAAAGAAGAGAAGAAGAACCATTAGAATACATCAAAGAGTTGATGGTAGAGAATGAAAAGTATCGACATTTTTACATGAAAGCTGTAGAAGTTGCTGAGATAAGATTAAAGAAAATGAAACAATTACGTGAAAGAGTTAAAGAACTTGAATCGATTATTTAATTTTTAGAATTTTATAAATAAAAATCCAAACCCAGATAGCGCAGTGGGATAGATTGACACAGTGGTTCAAATGGATAGTGGTTCAAATCCTAACTGCGGTTAGTTTTTTTTCAACATAAAATAATATTAAAAATTTGAAAATAATATTGAAAATGGTGTGGGTATCTTAGATTTATATTTTATTTTATTTTATATATTTTATTTTTTTAAACATAAATATGAAAAAAAATATATTGAAACGGGTGTGATGGCGAACCGGTAATTATCGCCACCAGTCTTTCGAACACACCACGGATCGATCCCATAATGTGCACATTTATTTCGAAATGTTTCTCAGTTGTTTTCGGACCTCTTTCGGATTCACTTTCGAATTCATTTGTACTTTCGAGCAGCATGCTTATTATCGAATTGATTCTGATGTATGAGTCTGGCCAGCTTGTATATTGGAAGAGATTCGATAAACGAAAGAGGTTGAAATGATCCGGATCAAAAAATGTTGAGAGGACAGTGAAAAAAAATACCACTGTCCTCTCAGAGCAGTTTTACTATTTCATAAAATTTTTTATTCTTTTTCATTTATTTTTTAATTTATATAATTTAAAATCAATAATCTGATAAAGATTACCTCCGGAGTTTGATTACGATCAAAACAATGCCTCAAGTAGTGTGTTTATATCCCTAACCAAAATAGCCCTCTAACTTTTTCATAATACCATTTTCTTTTCTATTCTCTTTATGTTTTTAGTTTGAGGCTTTAAAGATTAAAACAGTTAGAGTCATTAAGGGTGGTTGTTTTCAAAAATATAGGGTTAAAATACTATAAAAGTATAAGTTTTGGGTTGTTTTTCTAATGGTTTAAGCGTAATGGAGGTATGTTTTGTTGGGAGGGCTGTTTTGGTTAGGGATATAAACACACTACTCTCCGCTGAAGAAAGCCCTGAAGAAAGCCAGGTTAGCCGAATATGAACGCCAAGAGAAATCAACACCGACGTAAACAGCTGTGATGAAACTAGTCGGTTGTGCCAACGATTCCTTTTGAGTTTTAAGTGTATATATTTTCAAATTTTATTAAATTGGTATATGAGGTATTTTGTTTTATAATTGCTTGGTGAATGAAAATTTGCATGTGGAGTTTTGAGAAAACAATTTCGGTAAGGGACCTGAGTAAATCGGACACAAACCTTCTAACGGTAGTCCGTGAACCCATTCGAGTACTCGACAAATATAGTGCCCTTGGTGCGCTCACTTTTTGCGAGTACTCAACCCCTTGGTACAGTACCAACGTTGATTACTCAACGGGTACCAAGCGGAAAATAACGTTGTATTTTGGGTTACGCTGGTAACAGCACTGTAACAGCACATGTAACCCACCACGAAGTAAAAAAAAATTTTGTTATATTGAAAAAAAAAATTAATAAAAGATGGCTTACCCGTTGAGAATAATTAACATGTAAAAAATTATGGCAAGAATTGCCCAAATTCCAATTTTTATGGAAAGTGCTGATGTTTGTTTTCTGGGGCAGTAATTGACATTCCGGATAGTAATGTTGGGCTGAGTCGAAAACATAATCGCCAAAAATTAAGACAGATAGGATGTGAATAAAATAAAATAGGACAACAAATTTTAAAATAAACAAATCAAGATATAAAAGAAACAATAAAGTAAGATATAAAGACTAAAACAAAAAATAAAAAATGAGAAAATTAAAATAAGGTAATAAGATAATGAATAAAATGACGAAAAAGGCAACAAATAATGAGGAATTTAAGAAACAAATAAAAAAATATAATAAAAATAAAGGAAAATAAAGAAACAACCAAAGAAATACGAAAAACAAATTAATTTAAAAATTAAAGCGGTACTCGATTTTGATTGGTCCGCATAAACGAAAAATGCATATATAAGTAAACAGCAAACTCATTATAGTTACTGTTAAACCAAACCATTTACAGGTAAGAAAATAATGACAAATAGTTACTGTTAAACCAAACCATTTACAGGTACTCGACTATCCAGACAATCACCGGACACTCAGAAAACAGACGACTATTAGGAACAATTATATCTTCGATCTAACACTATAACCGATTTAATTAGCTTTTCGGCTCAGCCTTTTGGAATCACCGATTTACGAACGTTAAGTAAGAATGTGTTTTTATTGTGTAATTGCGTAAATGCTTTTCGACGTTAAAAATATTTTTATTATATCAATTTAACAGATTTTAATAAACCTTCTTCATTCGATCTCACTTTTTAATGTTAATGCATTTTCATGATTAAATCCAAAAACTAATGGCAGATGAATAGTTATGATATGTTTTTCTATTCGAGTTTTATTGGTTATAATAAAATTATATTTGAGAAACGTAGAGTTGAGGAGACCCATACCATGGTGTGAGGAGCCTTCGGAAGCTCAGCCGGAGGGTATGGACCTCTTCAATCACGCAGCTGACGTGGGCCGAAATGTGGGGGCTTCCTCACGGGTCCGTCGCTGAAGGTAATAAAATTCTGCAAGAAATAGTTGAAAAGTGGAGGGGAATACATTTCAAAGTCGAAACGAGGAAGGTAATGTTAACTGACAATGACTGAGGTGGCTACAAAATTCTTATTTATCAAAACCTCATTATTCTTAGATACCACACTTTGAAATTTTCATCTGACATCAGTAATTAGTCTGAATCATCTATTCGCATCAAACGACACTCCATCATCTAGCGATAAACCACTCTTCTGTCAAAACTCACGTCAATTTTCATCTGAAATAAAAGAAACTGAGTGCTAATATATTCGCTCGGACGTTATACAATAGCATAGGGAGTATAAATGAAAAATTATTGAACACATTTTAATAAGAAGACGTTTTTCGAAAAACACTTTATTTTCGCCAAACCGTTTTGATTTCTTCTGAAAATTACAATAGCGGAAGCATGAAGTCCCTTCAGTAAAAGACACCCCCGACCGATTTTGCCAAGGTGAAGGTTTTTCGGATAAGCTGACGAAAATATCCACGAAATAATATTGTCCGGGTAGAGAGCGAAAGGGGCTGCACATCATGAGAATAAAATCCAATGTCCACGTTCGATGAGAAATAATCATAGGCAGCATATTGATTAAACGAATTAATTCCAACTAGTGGTGTATTATGACCATCTGTAAAACTATAAATTTAGATAACGGGAGAACATACGAGACGAGTCACACGCACTGATACACACCAGTATAAACTTACACATGCCGTATGCAGTATTTTCCCCAGTCGGCTGACACGATAACGACGTTGATAGTGAGAACTAAAATACACGCACATGACGAGGTTGACTCAGGCTGATATCTACTCATAACTATTGTTGGGCTAGAACTGAATTCTAGACCCAAAATACACATTGTGACTGAAATGTGTAGGTACACAGCAAGTAAAAAAGCACCAAGTATAATTAAATATTAAAACCTACACCAAATAAACAATGGTAATTAAACAGAGAAAACAACAAGAATAATAAACACACAAATTAAATAAAATTATACAAAAGCAAGAAGTTATGCAAAATCTAACTCAAAAATAACCAAATAAACATAGAATTACCAAAAGCAAACTCGAATAACTTAAAAGATGGTAAAAACAGTAAAAAATTCCAGAAAAACCCAGAACATTCCATTAAAATGGCGATGACCATCACAAAAGCCATAAAAGTTAGAGAAAATAAATAAATTAGTATTAAAAATAATAAATCTTAAAAAGAAATTCATAAAACACCAGTTGGAATAAAAATTAAATTAAAAGTAAAATAGAATGTTCTGGAACCGTTCCAAATCCATCATGGACGTCAAATTAACGAAAAATAATTAAAAAATAAAATTTTAAAAATAAAAACAAAAATTATGGCACAAAAATTGCCATTAAAAATATCAAAATCGTGAAATAGAAAATTCTGGAATAAAAAGAATTCGAGTTTGTTTTAATGCATCAATACATACACGTGTACAAAATAGGTATATATACTGACACGTTTCAGTCACAATCATGCATTTTTGTTTATGCCAATATTTTGTTAAAATTTTTCCGAAAACTAATAGTAAGTAAAATTTTTTTTTTGATGTCACCTATGGTTAATGTAATCATTTTAATGTAAATTAATTTTAATATCCATAAGACCAAATTTTGTTTATTTTTATTAAAATTTTTTTTTAAAAATACGACTGATCAGCGGCGTCTCCGTGCGTCTCTATTCAGTCCTGCATTTGATGTTAAAATTTTTTTGAAACATGCAGACATGCAATATCCTGTATATATTTTTTTTTGTTCGGTCATCGGAGGTCGGCCACTTCATGGTTCTACCATGGAGTTGTGTCGATAAAACCCCTCCGCTATGGCTCCATATATTTATTTATCGGTCGACAGTGATGTTTCGACTCAACATTACAGTAGGGCTTGTCGTAGCGGTCACAGTGGGGCCGTGTAAGCAAGCATTCTTCCCGAGTACAAGCAAACATATTTAATCTCAACATTAAAAATCGTAGACAATAGGGTTACACTAAGGTCATAATTGAGTAGAACTCATACCCAAATTGAACACATGTAGTCGGTTGATCATCATGGGGAAACTCGATTATGCCTATACGTTTGTCGAACTGCATTGAGATATATAATTTTAAAATTTCTTTAATTTTTAGAGTAAATGTAGAAATCCTCGTAAAGAAGTTCGACAAACGTAAATAATCAAATGAAAGTACTTAATTAACTTTAAATCTATGGCTCAAATTTGTAGTCGAAGCTACAACCTATAAATACGTATTACCCTTTATTTATGAAATATGTCTTAATAATGAGTCCGAAAATGTAATCTAAAAATGTTAACTGTTTAGAAATTATAAAATAACTTTGCTTGAAGTATAATTTATAATTATTAATTATATACTTTTATGTTGCATTCCGAAATAATTTATTTTTACTATGGAATATAACCTTATGCCTATTTAAAATATAATGTGTGAAGATATTGGGATATAATTTTGGGTTATATTACATTTTATTAATGCTGAAGTAGAAATATGGCTTTGCATGCCCGTTGAAAATATAGAGTATATTATGTAATAGTACCAATTGATAAAGTGTAACTTTAATAGATTACGGAATCTAGTTTTAAAATATAAGGTAGAAAAATATAATAGAATTTTATAAATTATTTACATATTTAGCTATTTAAATTAGAAATTAGGGTTTTCATATAAAATATAATTTTTGAGTGTTGAAAGGTATAATGCTAACTTCTATTCCCCCATCGATAATTTATGCATACCTAAATTATAGCGTAGTATTATGTATTTCCTTAAATAGGTAACTGGTTATAAACTATAATTTGACTGAATACTTAAAGCATAATGTTAGCTTGATAGGGTAACTGAGTTCATAATCTCGAGATATTTAGGTTATATTTTCTGGAATTTCCGAAGTATAAACTCTGAGTCTATGATTGATGCTTGTGCTTTAGAAACGTATAACCCAGACACCTGATTTTATTTGACTCTCGATTAGAATAATGATTAAAAATTTCCGATGATAATCTAAGTTTTGTTTGCTCTATAAGTCCTCTAAAGACCTCCGAACTATAAATCTTAATTTTGTCCAGCTTCTAGAATAAACGGAAATTCCGTCCCACTTATGAAAAATCCTGGTGCAAAACGATTAATAAAGATACCCTAAAGCCAAAGTGTAGGTCACACTACCAAGTAAACTCGAATAATTTTGTGCAACTAAGCTTGAATAAAAACAAAAACAGTTTACCATACAAATACTTTATTACATAAGAAAATTTATGGGAAATCATAATTGTCATTGGAATCACATGCAACGTTCAATATGGATATCTGAGATTGGAGTTGAGCGATTGCGATGTCATCCTGTTTTACGTCCAATTGTATCGGTGAAGATCGTTTTCGAAATCCAACGAATAACTTGAAGCGAGTGGGTTTGATGAATCCGTGGAGCATTCGACAAAGCAGTTGGCAGGGCAAACGTTATATCGGGTATCGCCTGATTATGAACTCAATAGTTCCGATAGTCCAAAATCTTCAGAATTAAAATTATCCGCAAAGAGGCTTCCGACAGCATTACGACGAACCTGTTTAATCATCATAAATTATGGCTTAAGAATTATACAAAGTTAGACTTACGGAGGAATCAAACGATCAATACAACACGCATGAAATCTATTTTTAGTAACATGCAGTCATGCTAGCCAATCGATAGACCAATCAGGTAATTGATATAATCTACAAATGTGTGAGTCACCAGTGACGTAGTTGCACATTCCGCATTCTGGAATTAGAGGAACGAGAAATCGATTAATTATTCCAGTTATCTTACCAGGATTGTAGGTTACCTAGAACGTATGAGTGGTAAACCAAAAGCTCTCACCCTGCGGGGCATAGAAGTTGCAAGCACACCGACTGGTGACTCTGACCTCGCCCTGCAGCTAGACGTCCAATCAACATGGACTAGAATCTAGACGATAGTCCTGCATTTACCATACCAATTGCAGAGCCAAGAGTGCACAATTATCATAGTGAAAGGAAATTTGTAGATCGTAGAGGATAAATTTCTAAAATCGACAAAATTAACTCCTGAAACGAGAACTGATAAATTATAAATTTATAAAACGCTACGAATTAGGAATCCGAAAATTACAAATTTAGCTAACACAAATTTATAAATTACAACACTTGAAGCAGCGATTATAAAATAACAAAATACAGAATAGCAAATCATAAAGTATTAAACTATATACGAGATATATTTAATTAGACACTGTAAGGTAGAAGTTCATAAATGGTAAAACATAAACGCTGAATTCTAGACAGAAATCTGTAGATTGTAAAGGTAACTCCCTAAATCATAAGCGTAGAATTTCTACAATTAGGAAAGGGGAATCTCGAATGGAAAAATGGGAAACTATCCTACTATTATTATTAATGCTATTATTGCCATCAAAGTTATTATCATCATTACCAATATTATCATGATTAACTATCCTACTGCTATTGTTAACGCTATTATTGTCGTCAAAGTTATTATCATCGTTACTAATATTATCATGATTAACTATCCTACTATGGTGGTTAATACTATTATTATCATCAAAGTTATTATCATCATTACTAATATTATCATGATTACCGTTATTCTAGTGTGATTACTATTACCATTGGTATTGTCAGGATAAACATTATTATTATTTATTACTATTATCATAATTGACATTGCTATTACTCTTACTATAATTACTATTGTTATCATCATCATTATCCATACTAACCTTATTCATCGATCCGATCCCGATCTGGGAAGTTCCCGAAATTTCAAAAATTAAAAGAAGTCGAAGCATCTTCGTTAAAATAAGTTTTTTCCTTACTAGGAAGTTTTACTTTGTCCAAAATCGAAGATTCCCGTTATATTAGCATCCAAGCGAAACAAAAAATTCCAAACAAAGGTTACTAATCGGGATCACTGAGTTCTTTATAAGTTAATATCGACTCAATTATCGAGGCAATCGCCAACTTTTCTCCTTGGCATCGCCAAGCTCTCTTCGTCCATGCGAGGGACCATAGCATATTATCAGTCAATAGTAACTGATCGAGATTTGGGGTCGGCTACTGATATCACTAAGTTGCGATGAAAAATCTTAAGATATGAATATTGGATACCTGAATTTCTTCCCTTTATTATATCCGTGCTGACTAAAATTGAGAAATGTGGGAGTTGTTGCATAACCTTAACAACGATTACCGTGATAAAACAAAAGGCCTTAAATCAGGGTGATGATAATAATTGTAAGTGTTATTTTTTTTATAAAAGTTATTTAATTTTAAGTAGGTAAAATTAAATTGGTAAAACTTATAAACAAAACTTATTTTCTTTGGATAAAGGTTAGTTAATTTTAAGTAGTTAAAAATTAAATTGGTAAAACCTATACACAAACTTTATTTTTTTTTTGATAAAAGTTATTTAATTTTAAGTAGTTAAAAATTAAATTGGTAAAACCTATAAACAAAACTTATTTTTCTTTGATAAAAGTAGTTATAACAATCGTAATAAACTTAGTCATTGATGTGTCAGTTAATTCGATGTATTTTATTACGACGACCATTGATAAGTGACGTGAGTTAAACGGGTATTAACGTATACATTCCAGGCATGGCACCACCAAACGATAACCACAGCAGCGAGGAGGACGAACAATGGACAATCACCCGCCTTCGCACGCGGTACATCTGGCACCATATTCATCGATGGTGTCAGGGGCGGGACCTGGACTGTTCCAATCGGATTATCCGGACCGGCCCAGAGCCCGATGCCCAGGCATGGGTGAAGGTGGAACCGGAGAATGACCGTTTGCAAGAGGCCCGAGATCAGGCGGCCTGGGATATGGAAGCTGCCCAGGCCCGGCTCAAGAAGATCGATCTACAGATCAGAGCCGAAAGAGAAGGGGTGTCCCTGGAGGAACTAGAAGAGGCCGAGGCACCTCCGAGGAAACGGGGAAGACCCCGGAAGAACCCTGCCTAATCCCACGACAGTGATGACTTGAATGAACTATATGATCAATCGGACATAATGTTGTTGTAATTGTGTTTGACTCCTTTAATAATTGATACGACAATTTGTAGGATGTTACTTTATTAGAATTATTAATATTATAGTTGTTCATGTGTCTTCTCATATAACAAATTAATTTTTCTGCGATTGTATTTTATGGGATGTCTCCAGGATCGGGGGGACCTCACTCACCTTTCAGCATGAAATTTTACACCACTAAGTGAATCACCTTTACGCACATGGCAGCGAGCGAGGGAATTTTATTATTGTTTCCATTCAGTGTACAAATTCCTCGAAAACCTACGAAAGGACCGTGAACAGGCCCAGCAACAAGCCGAAGACCTCCGAAGTCGGGTCGAGAAGTTCAAGATCAAATGCCGAGAACTCGAAAGTACGTGGTTCAGTCCGGCTGAGATGAAGAAACAAACCACGCGCATCTCACAACTCCAGACCCAGGCGGAGCAAGATCAACTCGAGATCCGAGCGCTGAAGCTACAAGTGCGCTCGCTCGAGAGTAAATTGAACGAAAGATTCGTCCAGGACACCCTTTGCGAGCAGATTCGTCCACTTTCCGTGGAGTTGGCCCAGATATACCCACCAGCCCAGGCAAGCAAGCCGAAACGCAAACGGCTAGGGCGGAATACCCGCGACAAATTGAAAAGGGCCTGGCTAGCCGAACAGGAGAAATTGAAAGAGACTGAAGCCAATCCACGATCCTGAGAGACGTTCGAGAGTGCGTAAACAATCTTTGTAATATAGTAGTGATTAAATAAATGATTCTTGTTGTCTAATGAGTATGAGATTGAACTTTGCGGTTGTCTAAAACAAGATGATTGGTAGAAAGGCGTTTGGGAAAACAATCTCGATGAGGGACCAAAACAAATCGGACACGTGCCTTCTATCGGCGTCCGTGAACCCGTAGAGTGCTCGACAATTACAGTGCTTGACGCGCTCACTTTTTGCGAGTACTCAACCCCTTGGTACAGTACCAACGTTGATTGCTCAACGGGTACCAAGAGGAAAATAATGTTGTATTCTGGGTTACGCTGGTAACAGCATAAGAGCGTAATTAATTAACTATCAGTAACCCACCACTATTCTGAATTTGGTACTAATCTCATTAACAAGGGAATATGCATCTGCTGATTTTTAACGTGCATACCCACGCACCGGGGTTGATTTCTTTGAATTTTTAGATAAACGATACTCTAGTGAGCTAAGTGAGCAAAGTACATTGGTAATGAAATCTTTTAATTAATACTAGGTCCATCCAAAATGGGATATCAAATTTTCGAATAAAATTATTTGACTGATTTATTAGTTATCTGATCGAATACGTTGACTATTTTCATAAAACGAAGTCGAACATCCCCACGACTAGGTATTGTGAATTTTTCTTTGTCAACGACAATTTACCCTATTAAACTAAAGGGAAGGGGGTCATGATTCGCAAATCAACGTGTAGGTAGACAACGTTCGGATTTAATATTAATCAGCCGAAGACTTTCTCCGGTCCGTCATTATAATTCCTTTTCTGTTAACTTATTAGAACCTCATTAAAGGTAACGTATAGCTTGCATGAAAATTAATCAATAATTACGCCACCAGGATGGTATAGTAGAAATAGCTGATTTTATTTTATCGTCATTATTCTTTCCTCATTATAGTTACCAAGAATGTTGCCAAGCACGAAGCCTTCTCTCAAACCCTGCTTCTCCTGCGCCGACAAAAACACTATAATCAGAGAGTTACAGGCCCAGATCGGTCGATATAAAAAGAAAATCGACGATCTGGAAGGTACATGGTTTAGCCCAGTACAAATGAAGGAGGTACAGAAGAAGTTGTACCGTAGCGAGCATTGTCGCGATGCCTTGATAAACGAGAGTAGATCTCAGCGTAGCCTGATCAAAGAGCAGTCCGAAGCTCTACATAAAGTCTATGTTCAAGCAGCAACCACTCGGAAGATCGTTAGCATTCCCATTAACGAAGCAGACAACATCTTCCCTGTCCACCATGACCCTTCGTCCAATTCACCACATTTATCTAAGAAGTCTTGTCGTGAGTGCGTAGAGGCCGACCTCTCCCCCAGGCCAACGGACGTACTTCTCCTCGGCACCAGCAAGGCGTTGCCATCAACTACGACATCCTCAGTAGTATCATCTAACAACCCCTCGAAACCTAAGCGTCGTCAATTGTCCAGAGCGGAACGTAAAAAGCGGCAACGTGAGCGAGCGGTCGTCAAGCAAAGTGAACTATCTTCCGACCACCCAAGTAATTCGAATGATCCCCCAGTAACGATCGATTTAACAGTAGGGATCCCAGGACGAATCATCTCTGCCGCCGGTGTGACTTGGGAGGAGAATGCCTCCGAGTTTTTCGATCTAGACGAATTATTGGCAGACGCAGAATGGGAGAAGTGAGAATTTCAATCTAGAACGACCATGCGGGGTGATAATTGGCAAACTGAACTATCATGACTTATCTTTCCCCTTAACCTGTTTTCTACTAAGTTGTACATATCATGTAGTGCTTAACTGTATAGTGTATTATAATGGTAGAATAAAGCAATTTTGTTGTTTGGTTTAACTAATCGTGGTAAATGTTCGGAGCAGTTTTTACCAACCGAGAGTAAATTTTTAAGTTCGAAAGGTAATAGTCGATTTGTATCTAATTCGGGGTCAGAGCAAAGTGAGGACTGATGAGGTGATTAGACGTAAGTCCTTCCATCGGCAGTCAGAAAAGGGAAGTCGAGGCCTCAGTAAGGAGTAGTCCTAAGGCAGGGGCTCACCTGCTTACTGGAGTCTCGCCGACATAGCACATTTCCAACGTGAAGCAATTCACGGGTGCTATGTTGGAGTAAAGGTTGTGCAGGGTCCTGCTCCGGGTTGACATGGGCATATGTAGCGTAATGAAATGGACACGCATCCCCTAGACAAGGGCGTAGATTGGTTTGGGTCAACCGAGCGCTACCCAGCAGTAACTGGAACAACAGTTGGCATTCCAGATTCATAAATTGATAAAGGCACAAAGTGGCATAATTTCAAAAGGCACCAAGTGCCTAATCAGATAAAATTTTATTTGGACGTATATCCAAATAACGGGGAACATAAAATAAAATGCATAAATCAAAGTCACTGTAGTGCCACAAAATTAAAATGCAGATAAATGTGCAATTAAGTCAGTATTCTTATGAATGATGTAAATATATCATTTCAAAATCATCTGGTTAAATAAAACTGGCACCAAGTGCCGGGGAAGAATCAAAGGCAATTAAGAAATTTTATAATTAATATTCTTATTCTTATTCTTTATTATTATTATTATTATTATTATTATTATTATTATTATTATTATTATTATTATTATTATTATTATTATTATTATTATTATTATTATTATTATTATTATTATTATTATTATTATTATTATTATTATTATTATTATTATTATTATTATTATTATTATTATTATTATTATTAGATGATGAGGGTAGGCCCATCACTACATTTACCCTAGACAAATACTATAGGACAGGGCCCAAAAAATATAGAGTGAACGTGTACGCCGAAGAGCGTAGATAGATAGATGTTCCAACAAGCAACCCAATTCCAGGCAAACCAATTCAATCCAACGATCTGCTTATTTATGTGAAGCCCAAGTTAAACAGATGAGCCAGAAAATTCAAAATATTGATTCAAAATATTGACAATCATGTGTTGACTAAATTCATTATTTACTTTATGCATCCTGTGTCATTTGTGACTATTCTTTATTTTATTTCGTTATTGGTGTATATATTAATCATTTTTATTCTATAGAATTTTGTACATATTTTTGAGTAGATTGTTAATTTTATTTAATATATCTTTCTGTATACATATTTAATATTTTTATAAATTAAATCATTAATAATTCGTTTTATAAGTAAAGATAAATAATATAACAATAAATTTTAATTAACTCTTAATTCAATAACAATAAAGTTTAATTAATTTTTAAAACAGCTGAAAAAATTTTTGGAAATTAATAAGTGTCTTAAAAAACACTTTTAAAATGAAATAGAAAACTAATTATTTAAATTTTCTCTTATAATTCTATTTTATTTCACAAGTGTTTTTAAGTATGAAAATAATAATAAATTAAATTATAAGTATTATTAAATAACAGCTGCCCTAAAAATCTGTATAAATAGCGACAAAAAATTAGTTTTAGTCGCCCGAAAATCTTGCGAAAAAAGCTCTTATTCAAAGGTTAATCCTTCGAATAAATTAATAATCGAATCAGCACAGAACGATTTACATACTAAACGAAACATACTAAGGTATAACACGCATACACAACAAATAACAAATACATATATCTTAACAAGCATCTTAGTAGAAGGAATTGATAAATAATTGTTAACACTCTTGGAATTGGAATTTGTGTAGATTTGGTAATTTTTGATATAATAAATTTTATATACACATATGTGTTCTGTTTTGATATATATATATATATATATATATATATATATATATATATATATATATATATATATATATATATATATATATATATATAAGAACCAGCAAGTTGAGTGTTCCCGAATATCGAGACCTCAACATTATTATTATTATTATTATTATTATTATTATTATTATTATTATTATTATTATTATTATTATTATTATTATTATTATTATTATTATTATTATTATTATTATTATTATTATTATTATTATTATTATTATTATTATTATTATTATTATTATTATTATTATTATTATTAGGGATAGGCCTGGAGCCTTAAAAATAAAATAAATAAAAATTACTATAATTAGAAATGGTATAAATAAAAATAATAAAGAATTACTAAAAATTAAATATAAAGTTAAATAATTACTATAATTAGAAATAAGATGTATATAGTAATATTTAATTATACTCTAACTATAAGTAGTAATTATAATATTGCTAATTATATATTAAATGAATAATATTTATTATAAATACGGGTTCAAAACCAGAACCAAGGAAGAATATAATTGGGACGATAACTTGAGGACGATAAAATTGAAGAGAAACACTTGGAAAATTCTTTAAAAGTCTATTTCAAAGAAAACGTGATTAAAGAATCACTGTCTTTATTTTAATTGATTCAAGAACTTCAACGCAAGTCTAAATCAAAGAAACGTGATTAAAGAATCACTGAGGTAACTGAAATTAATTCAAGGAATTTGTCAACAGGCGCAAGTGTTCAAATTAAAATTTAAATATTTCATCGCACCAGACGAAATTCCGATTCAAATTTCGGATCGATTTCAAAGTTGAAAATTGTCTATAAATTGGCAAACAGAATAAACAAGAATCAGTAAGAAAATCTCTAGAGAATAATTGGAACAGATTTGTGACAGAAAAAGGAGCCATTAATTTAGACAAGGTAAAAAGAGTTCATTATTCGTGTTGTGTAAGGATAAATTATTATCCTTGTGAAGTGAATTAAAAAGCGAACACAAAGCACAGATAGCGGCTTTCGTGTTACCTGGTAGCCCCAAAATCAGCCCTCTTACTTCACCATCATCTTTCCAATTTATTTAGCGATCGTTGTGCTACACAGGAGCCATCGATCTCTTGCAGGCTGTGGTAAACAGTAGGGATTAATAAATCCGTTTGCTTGTATTCTTTACACATTAATTGTAAATCATTTTGTAAATTATTAAATACATTTTTGTAAAAAGAGAAAAGAGTTTGTTCTTAATTCTGTGATCTAAACTTATACGCGCAACCACATTAAATATAACATATTTATATTTATTTTTATTTATCGATTTATTTAATTCAGTAATTGGAGTCATTGTGTTGAGATCTGTAGTCCCCACTTTTCGATCTTAACATTATTATTATTATTAACACAATTAATATTATAAACATTATATAATAAATATATAACTAAGTCAATAGGCAATTAACTAATTACGGATGAGGATTAGTATTAATTAAATAATATTTATTGGATTATTTTAGTGGTTTATTATTTCATTATTATTATTATTATAAGTATTATTATTATAAATTATTATTAGTATTATTATCATTATAAAAGTATGATAATAATAATAATAATAATAATTATTATTATTATTATTATTATTATTGTTGTTATTATTATTACTACTATTATTATTATTACTATAATTATTATTAAAACATTATTATAATTATTATTACTATATTATTATTATATTGTACCATATATATATATATATATATATATATATATATATATATATATATATATATATATATATATATATATATATATATATATATATATATATATATATATATATATATATATATATATATATATATCCTTTTTGTGTTAGATCGGATACCGCATCGAACCTAACACAATCACCTCCTCCTGACAATAATACGAAATAGTAATTTCTTTTTATTAATAAAATTTTGCAATTTCATCTAACAGTTATTTTATTTTATATTTAATTGTAGTAATAATACCATAAATAATACACATTCACCCCAGCTGTCCCGAGACAGTATTTTTGTACAGGAGACTCGGCTGAGCTCGATAACCTTTCTTGACATTAAACAATAAGAAAAAATAATAATCCAACACATAAAATATCTAGAAACTTTCAACATAATTGGTGTCAGAAATAAGGAACATACTAAACAACATAACACTCGCACTCGAATTTTTTTTCAACCACTATCGCTTTAAAAATACCTAATATAGAGGTGTAATGTATTGTAATATTTGATTTTATTTTATTTGTTGGTTGTTTTGGTCCAGTGTAAGTAACAATTCTACACGTTGCACGTGGAGAAGATTTGTTTATCTTTTTTGTAAAAAAAATAAACTATATAGCTTTAATTTACCATAGTAAATTATCGCTATAGAAAATGTATCACAAATAAAAAATCCAGAAAAATCCAGAAACTATTATTGTACATTTGAAAGAAGGTGATCGAAGATATAATTACTGAAAAGAAAATATACTTATTCTAGTTCCTATTATTGTATATATTATATAATAAAGAAGAGGATCGAAGATATAATATCCAAATTGTACCAACAACATAAAGTGCGTATTATTTATATTGTTTTTCAAATAAAAGTTGTAATTTTATATTACCATCGTTTATACTCATTTGTTTATCATAATTTTCTGTAACTTACATACATTCACCCCAGCTGTCCCGACACAGTTTATTTACTGGTGACTCGGCTGGGCTCATCAATTTTCCTGTACACAACACAATCATACATTAAATACTTAAATAAAAACCAACAAACTTTACAAAAGAGGTATAAAGAATAGTAGCTCTTTTGGCTGAACACAGGCTTGAACAAACTCAATTTTTTAGCACTACAAACAATAAAAAAACATCAACAAAACAAATAATGGCATCAAATCAAACAAACCCAACAAATATTTCAAACACCCAACAACGACGAAAACACGCACATGATGGAAAATACCAATTAACTACTATAACCCAAACACCAGCACGGATAATACACACACCACAAATTCAGTTATTAATCGCAGAACAAACATCCCAAGCTACTTTAGCGATGAAAATGGGACACCCCAAAAATGGTCAGAATTTGCTAAGCTAACCCTAACCTTTTCAGGAATAAAGTAAATTGAAAACGGTATGTTCGAATATAATCGCCACACTCTCCAGTAGCAAACTGAACGAAATCGCTGATCAAACTGAGGAAATTTCGAAGAGCGAAGACCCGTTCTATAAGCTTTGCAACGTTCTAACAAATAAAAACAAAATCAACTGGAGACAAATGCTAGAATCATGTCTCAACAACTTGGCGATAAAAATCCCACAGATTTCCTTCGCCAACTAAAACAAAAATTGGAGTACCTCCAACCAAATATCACTAATTCTGGATCGGAATTTTTATTCGAGCAATGCCACCAGAAATAAGACGTATTCTTGCAGCGAGCAGCAATTCGAACGTAAAAACGCTAGCAGACATAGCAGATAAAATCAATGAAGAAATTTATCGGACTATATGCAGCACTCAAAACTACAACAGAAATAAAACAAATTACAACAACCAGACAAACAACAAAATACTGAATCAAACGAAATATCAAACCAACTAATAAACACATTGATTAGCAAATTCGACAAAATATTGTCGAAAACAGACAAATAAAAGCAGAAAGATAGATACAACAGGCAAAATTTCAATTCAAACGAAACTAAAGACCTATACAATAGAAACAACTACAACACAAACCAACCATCAGATAATCATAACAGACAAAACTACAACCAATCATCAGACGGAAATAACAGGCAGAACTACAGCCGCAGACAATCTCCAAGCAATCACTACAGAAACCGGTGAAATTTACCAAACCGATACAACAACTACCGAAACAACAGCCCAGAAAAAGAATCAAGAAGCGAGTTTGTAAACAAAAACTACTGCTACTTTCACAACAAATTCGGCAACAAAGCATAAAAATGCACAAAAACCCTGTGAATATCACAAGATAGAGCGGGAAAACTAAAACCTTCACTGTTGATAGCACCCACATTTAGTGACAAAAACAATAGATTTTTGGTGCACACAAATAACACTGATTTTCTAATTGACACAGGCTCTGTAATAACACTACTACCCCACTACATATACAAAAACGCAAAAACAACAGAAAAACGGCTCCAGCATAAAAACATTTGGCCAACACGCACTAACCTTAACAATAAATTCACAAAAATACAACTGGTCATTCACAATCGCAGAGGTACAACAAGCAATAATCGGAGCTGTTTTCCTAACACACTACAACTTAATAGTGGACTGCAGAAACAAAAAACTAATCGAAAACCTCACAACAGACAAAGAAACCAATAAGATTAAAACAACAAACATTTCAAAAGTAGATATCGGCGTGATACAAACAAGCACACCAAACATTAAAAATATAAAAACAATCGAACAAGTTCCATAAATAACTGCACTTCTGGCAAAATACGATTAACTCTGCGAACGAGTAACTTTCGAAGGAAAATCTAATCACTCAACCGAACACGCCATCATAACTAATGGAAACCCAGTACACGCAAAGGTCAGACAACTAGACCCGCAAGAAAAACATCACAAAAGAAATTTTCCGGGAATTACTGAAAAACAATATAGTAACACATTTAAATTCCGACTGGTCATCAGCACTAATGCTCAAACAAAAGGCAAACGAGGACAAGAGAGCTTGAGAAGACTAACCGCTTGTAGACAGAGTTATTTAGCTATCAAACGAAACCACGAGGGAAGCTCTTAGTGCTGCAATATCGTTCTCAATTTCTGTTTGTCTCCGTTCGGAGTCGCCCTCTTCTCCTGGGCCGACTTGTGGCTAGGGAGTGTGAGAGTAGACCCAGCATGGGAGACTGGTTGCCCAATCTGTCGTAGAGTCAACGTTGACTTCCTCAGCCGGATTCCTGGAATCCACGGCGTGAGTCTGGGCTTCGATTGGTCTTAGCTTGGTCCTCGCGCACTTCGACGGCTCCGAAGAGGTTGTCCTGGGGCTCCAAGATTGTCCTGTTTATCCTAAGCCGAAGCTCCTGGGTCCCGTCTTGTTTGGATGACCAGTCCAAGGTCGACTAGCCCCCCGTTGGTTCACTCATGAATTTTGTACCAGACCCAACGGGTCCGGAGGCGAATGATCGACTCGAGTTGGGGTTCTTCTCCACTTTGGCTGATCATTTTTTAAAATTATGCCTATTAGCTAAAACTAAATTACTTAGCTGATTCACACTTCCCAGATCAGGTCACACTTTGAAGGCCCTGGTTTCAGAAATTATCGCAAGGTCGCAGACTAGCTGGGCTGTTGAATTCAATGAAAGTTACCATGAGCCTAAGGTGTGGCTATTATTGTTGGAGTTCCCACCTATCCCAGCGACTGGTCCCATCCTATTTACTACTTTTTCCTATTAGTTCATCAGGCTTTAGTGATCCATTTCAGTTAAACTCGCGCCTCCTTATTAAGCGGATAACGCCAAAAATTATGTTCTTTTACCCCCTTGGTTTAAACGGGTTATTTCATCATGTCCGATGGAGTTTTTCATGTTTAATTTAATTTCAGTAATTTCAGACAACAGTGCTACTGAATCTTGATAATTTGAATAATAATAGCTACCAAAATAATAGTAGACAGTAAACTCAATTTTAATAATTGGGATAGCGAGAAAATAATAGATATCTAATCTCCTTCATTTGTATTATTGTTTAAATTTTGTAAATCTTTTAATAACAACATTCCTTTTTTAAAATATTTAGGAGTAGTCTTAAGGCAGGGCTCACCTGCTTCCTCGTGTCCTGCCATCATGACACAGTACCAACATGATGTGAATCATGGATGTCATGGTGAGAAAGCCGTCATGTGGGTTTTTGACTAGCGGTCGACGAATAGTTACTGTTTAGTTTAGATTGACCTTCATCCCCTAACGACAAAAGTATTTGTGTTGACCAGGTCGACAGCCCTACAGTAGGAAAAGGAAGATTTCGTCATTGTGCGAGAAGGAGATCCAGAAAAAGGAGGGGCTTAAATTAGTGACTGTTTTGTTTCCTTTTGCTATTGAAAGTGGGGGTGTACAACTTATCCAGCAGAATCATGTCGACGATGGTGACTGGTCGGCGCTATAGGATTTCATTTTGTTATATAATATTATATTGACATTCTATTGTTGGTTTAGGGGGGTGTGTTGTTACTGAAAATAGATTTATTCTTTTTCTGTAATAATATATAATACTATACTATAATATAAATATTTAAACTTAGCATCGCTATAAATTTCGCCATTGGAGTCTTTCTTTACTTTAGATACCGATTATACTACCTCATGTTGGGGCACTACTAGGCACTACCCCTCACGATTGTTCTCTTATGTCATGACACCCATGATCTGCATCATGTTAGTGATGTGCTATTCCTTCACCATATTCCGACGTATCCCTTTGAAGCAATTTATAATAACTTTTCAAATTCATGGAATCAAATGAGTACAAATGAGTATAAATGATTTAGCCAAATTGAGTTGATGTAGTCTCGATATTGGTAATTTTTAATTATGCAAGGGAATGTTGATGAAAGCAATCATGAAATGTCAATCACATAAATATTGCATGGAATATCAGTAGGTGATATAATTGATGAATATAATCATGAATAATAATAATAATAATAATAATAATAATAATAATAATAATAATAATAAATAATAATAATAATAATAATAATAATAATAATAATAATAATAATAATAATAATAATAATAATAATAATAATAATAATAATAATAATAATAATAATAATAATAATAATAATAATAATAATAATAATAATAATAATAATAATAATAATAATAATAATAATAATAATAATAATAATAATAATAATAATAATAATAATAATAATAATAATAATAATAATAATAATAATAATAATAATAATAATAATAATAATAATAATAATAATAATAATAATAATAATAATAATAATAATAATAATAATAATAATAATAATAGTAATAATAATAATAATAATAATAATAATAATAATAATAATAATAATAATAATAATAATAATAATAGTAATAATATCAGATAGCACTTAGCATCCTTGGGATGATTAATTCACTGTGAAATTGAATTGAACACCAATTTCTCATATTCCTTAAGCTGTTCGATATATGCTTTATTTTTATAATCGAGATTTTTTTGAATTGTAGATTTAAAAAAGAAAATTAAAAATGGCATCATTTCCTTTATTTAAAATTTCGTGATTCAAAGTGTGTGTTAAATATTGGTTTTCTACTGGATTTGATGATCTTATACCTTAATATCAAAAATATGCATCAGTTTCTATGGAACTGTTTTGTTTTGGATCCACAAGTGTTCGTCAGCTGATATAATTTTATAGTATAATCTTATTATGTGCTGTCCTAGTCATTGTGAATTTAAGTGAACATCAATAAAACTTGAACACAACTTGAATTCTGATGATCCTGTTTTATTGTTAATCTATTCTGTGGTCAAAAATAAAAACGCGAGAGTAGCTAGTTTCTCGCTAAAAAAAGCCAAAGTAATTTAAGGTCTCAGGATATTTTCAATACAAAAAGGAGGTCATCAATAATAAAGCATGGATTTTTCTGACTATAGTGAGGGGGTCTCGATTGATCCTGGGATTTTTAATACAAAATTCAACTAACACTAAAAAAGCATGGATTTTTCTAAGTATAGTTAGGGTGGGTTTCCTTGGTCCTGAGATTTTCAATACACAATCAAATTCTCGCTAAAAAGCATGTTTCATGACTATAGTGAGGGTCTCCTTGGTCCTGAGATTTTTAATACAAAATCCGTCTATCACTAAAAAGCACTGATATTTCTGACTATAGTGAGGTATAATTGCTAAATGAAAATATACTGAGAAGTGGCATAGATAAGATGAAGGTGGATAAGAATGGAAGTATGTATATTAATTTAATTAATTAAAATTATTTTACTAAAAATTATCAATTGCATAGAAATATTTAGTACAATTTTTAAAGAAATAATTGTAGGGGGAATATAAGTGATTAAATATTAATTAGTGGAATATCGAAAATCGGAGGCTATAAGTGAGGATATATAATTTAAATTTTTTCTAATATATGAGTTACTTTTACTAACGAATAAAAATATTTTAATTACATGTTATTGATAGACATTTATTTTGAGTATTAAATACATAAATGACTATTTTATTACATAACAAACCGTGAATGGTATTTGACTGAGAAATATTGATTAGGACTTTTTTCAAATTTTTGAATAAGTACTTTAATACCTTAATAATAATAGCAATTTATTTATAATTTACTATTTTACACTAAATATTTCAATTTCAAAAACAATTATCATAAAGGATAATTTAAAATATTAATTATTAGATATATTACCCTTTTCAATCAAAATAAGTTAAATGTATCGAAGTAATATTCAAATATATATAAAATACAATTTTATTTTTAGAGTTTATAGTTTAAGAAAATATCATTTTTGTGAATTTCATGTTAATTGAAAGAATATTTAAAAATTTAAGGTTTTAATGGTGATTTTAATAGCATTTTTTGATAATTTGCTATATTTTTATTGACTTGTTTTTTAATTTAATTTTAAATAAAAATTATTTTTAATTGCAGGTTAATAATTAGAATATATAATATATATAATTTAAATTTTTTCTAATATATGAGTTACTTTTACTAACGAATAAAAATATTTTAATTACATGTTATTGATAGACATTTATTTTGAGTATTAAATACATAAATGACTATTTTATTACATAACAAACCGTGAATGGTATTTGACTGAGAAATATTGATTAGGACTTTTTTCAAATTTTTGAATAAGTACTTTAATACCTTAATAATAATAGCAATTTATTTATAATTTACTATTTTACACTAAATATTTCAATTTCAAAAACAATTATCATAAAGGATAATTTAAAATATTAATTATTAGATATATTACCCTTTTCAATCAAAATAAGTTAAATGTATCGAAGTAATATTCAAATATATATAAAATACAATTTTATTTTTAGAGTTTATAGTTTAAGAAAATATCATTTTTGTGAATTTCATGTTAATTGAAAGAATATTTAAAAATTTAAGGTTTTAATGGTGATTTTAATAGCATTTTTTGATAATTTGCTATATTTTTATTGACTTGTTTTTTAATTTAATTTTAAATAAAAATTATTTTTAATTGCAGGTTAATAATTAGAATTTTTACAATAATCAAGTGATAGGATAAATTATTTAATTTTGATGACGACTTTGTAATGATCTTGAATTTGACTAAATAATATTTTCAATAATTTTCTAAGAATATTTCTATTTACACATTGATGAACTTTTAAATATTAAAAATCATAAGCTAAGAAACCAGTTAACTTTATCACGGACATATAAAATATATTGGAAATCTACTTGAAAATTATTGTATGATAAACTGAAATTTGTGATTTAGTTTGAAAGATATATCATGTTATAATTGCTTAAAAATGATTGACTGAATCGATGAAGAATTATGATCAATCAATGAGAAATTATCATCTCTAGTTAGGTGTTTGATGTGAATGGGTGAAATATTTTGTTGATTTGTAGAAAATATTGATTTTAGTGAATTTCCATCTTTTAGTGAGCTCTTACTACATGAATTTAGCTACTAAATTATTTCAATGGAAGAATGTTTGGTGTTTGTAATAGTTCTCTAAGGATTTTAGAAGGATTGACTGAATTAAAGGGGGATGTGACCTCAAGTGGATGAAATCTTTAGGGAATGTATATTGATGTTTAAAGGGATAGAAATATTTTGTCAGGGATCGGTTAAGGTGTGAATATATGATTTTAAGGGGAATCTAGTCGGTTGGATGTTTAAAGGGTAAAATTATTTGGTGAGTGATTGGTTAAGGTGCGAATCTTTTGAATATTTAAATGGGTAATGTTCTTATTGGTAAAATATCAATGTTTTAAGGTAAATTACAATGCATTAGTCAGCTATAGTTCCTATGTGAAATTATATTGTTTTATTAAGTTGTGATGAATGTTAGTGCACAGTAAATTAATTTAGATTTATGGTTTAGAACAGGCCTGTCCAACACAAATTTGTTTAGGACCCAATCTCAAAATGATCTTTAACTTTAAATAAACTTTAACAATTGATGACTTTTATTTTAATTTTTTGACTTTAAAAAGATTAAGTAAATTTTGAAAAATTTCAACGGTTTTGAAATACATGTAATAACATTTGGATTGAATATATGATTTTATTTATTTGCTCAGAGACATCTATTTATCATTAATTATGAAACCCATTTCTAATTAAATATGTAATTTGCCTTTTTTTCTATGAAATATCGTTTTTTTATGAGCCACGGAATAAATCTAAAGAGCCATACGTGGCTCAGGAGCCACACCTGGACAAGCCTGGTTTAAAAACAATGTTTTATTAATTATCTATTAATGACCAATTTACAAGATTTTGACAATGAAATATTTGAAATCTTTAGTGATAATCGATATCAATTAATACTTTAAATTATTTTTATCTTTATTTAAGATGTTATAGGCAGACAAAAGTTGAGAAATATTGACTTAAGAGTTGAACAACAACTAAAGAAAATTGATCTTTATTGGAGGAAATTTATCGGGTGATTTTAATTAGATTTCTAGAAATGAAATCGGTTGAATATCAGTTAAATATGGCCATTTGAAAAAATATATTTTTTTGGATAGATAAATTTAATATTTCAATGGGATCGATCTAATCGGTTAAATTGTACAGTAATATTTATTTTAAATTTCGAGTGATTTAGAACAAAAATTTAATTATTTTTAATTATAACTGGTTTTATCAATAGATTTTTTAAATTGTTTAGTGTTAAAGTGTTAAATCAATCTAAGAAAAGCCATTATATTATTCAAAAATCAATTAATCTAAAAAATTCCAGAAAACGAATAGTAATTCAAAATATTCAAATTCAAAATCCAATAATAAAATCATAAATTCAAAGGTAAAGAATGCACGCATAGAGGTGAAGAAGCCTAATCAAACATACAAATAAACGCGCACACAGGAGTGATCAAACCTACAACAAGCAGATCGACTGAAGCAATGTAAACATATCGCAAAAAAACAATTTTTAATTTATTATTAACTGTAAATTGTTAACATCTTTGTGTAAATTTATTTCATATATCAATTAATGTTAAAATCGTTAATGTTAAAAATCGGTTATTTATAGATATACCTTAAACTGAGATTTAATAACTATAGCAATACAGTACTATCTGAGATTCATAGGCATAGTGGTCAAAGAGTTGTTTTTTTAATTTCACTGTCATTAACTGCTGAATTACAATATTATATTTGTTTAGTAATGTTTCTCCATTGTTACTTAGAATACAAAGACCACTGAAATGATACTATCTTATTGAAATTCGCAAATATGACCAAATAAAATTCAACTTCTAAACACTTAAATATAATTTAATAATAAACAAGGAAGATCTGAGGGATTTTTTAGTATAATTTTAATCACGAATCTGAAGATTACTTTTTTTTATTTTCTTCAAAATTTATTCATTTTAAGCTTGAGATTTTCTAATTTTGGAAGTCTTTGAATATTAGAAATTACGACAATTTACGAAAGATTTGGTGATTTGAACATAAACTATTCATAAATAGCGAAGTAGATATACTTTATTAACGTTTACAAATGTAAACTTAATTTCTATTGTTTCGACAGTCAGAGGGGGGAATGACTTCTCCCTTTGACTGGCGGTGACGATTTCGTTATTTTGTCGTTTTTATCACGTGTGCGTTATTATTAAACTTGTATTTCATATTGGTGTGCGCACACAGACGCGAGGAATGGGTAGGATTTTTATTATTTATATGTAAAATGAAAGTGGTGGAATTCTGGAGTTTTTCAGTGCTTTTGTTTAAAGAGAGGTTTTGAGCGATTTTTTAAATTTTGAATGGTTTAAAAAAAATTTAAACATAATGATTATGTTTTGTTTTCACTCAATTCATCTATAAATACAAATAGGCAAACTTCAAAACTTAAAACTTATTTGATATAATAAGTATTACACAATTTCAATACGTGATTATATTGCAATAGATTTGTTTTCCTTAATTTTGCCTAAGCTGAGTAATGTTTATTTACTCTTGATTTTAGTGTTTCCAATCTATTGGAACTTAAAAAATAAAATATTTCATTCGAAAATAGTATAGTTATATTTCTGAGACAAATATGAAATCGACAATTTCATCATCAAAATGAATATTTTCATCATCATGATATTCATTATTTGCAGAATAAAAATTATAAATGAAAGCAATGATTTATGTTACGAGATCAGGTAATGATAGGCTACAATAAAAACACTGACACAAATAGAATTCTAGATCAATTGTAATCAATCGAATAAAATTTATTAAGGGATTAAATGTTATTAATTTTAATTGTAATGAAGAACCAAATATTTAAAGTATTGCTGTTAAAAAATATCTCTTAAGAATCATTGGAATATTATAATTTTGCCTTTTTCTTTTACATTCAAACTTACAATTTATCAGTTTTCTGAGTCTAGTTCGAAACCTCTAAAAACAAAAACGTAATGTTATATTGAAGGACGAATCTAGTTAAAACGAGATATGTTGGTGTTACGCAAATGAGTGCAAATAAAATTTAAATGCGCAAAGATTCGAGTGCAAAGCAGCTTTTAAAAATTTCAACAAATTTAAATGCAAAAAGTTAATTAAAAATTTGAAAAATCGAAAACTTTATACTTTACGGATAGCATAAAAAATTACAAATTAATTTAATAAAAAGCATGATAGATATAATAATTACCTGTCAAGCGCCAGCAAAACAATATTATGATATGGCGTTCAATTAAAAGTAATTTAATTACTATACATAGAAATTAGAAAGATGACAAAACATTCAATTTAAATACGGTTGCTTAAAATAGTAATTTCTAATTATTTTACTACTAAATATTTGATATAAAAAGAAACACAAAATTTGTAACGAGGGCGTAAAATAATAATAGAAAGTTTGGATCACATTTTTTAATTATAAATAAATACATTATTCTTTAAAAAAATTAATTAAAAGTGTGATTTTCAAATTAACCCTTTTATGAATTTTGAAGAATTTGAAGAGAAATTAATACAAATGACTCAGGAAGACGTGATAAGCTTTCTAATAATAAGAAATTTAATGAAAAAAGGAAAATGTTCTGATTGCTATGAATGTGGTTGAGACATTCATTATAGTTTAGATGGATTTTGTTGGCGTTGTTCAAATTCAAAATGTACTGCATATCAGAAAAGAAAATCTATCCATATAGGCAGTTTCTTTTTTGGGTTTAAGAGTAGTTTTAAAACTATTTTAAAAATTGTAATTAGATATGCTACTGAACAACAAAGGGAGATCGAGCGCTGGATCAAGGAAGACTGGTTGACTCCGGCGAATAGCGACGATCATGGTATCTTGCCCTTGCTGGCAGCAGTGCAAGAAAACAAAGGAAAGGTCCGACCGGTTCTTGACTTTAGACAGCTCAATAATTACGTTAAGAGTCACACCGGTGACAGTGATGTGTGTGGCGAAAGTTTAAAGAAATGGCGACAAATGAGAGATCAAGTGGTAATGCTCGATTTAAAGAATGCCGCCTATTTGCAGTTACACGTCAGCGAAGAACTTTTGGAATACAAAAAAGTTCGATACAAAGGTAAGTTGTATTTAACAAGATTGGGATTCAGCCTCAACTGTGCTCCAAAAATAATGTCTCAAGTGCTTAGAAAAGTGTTAAGCCTCCACCCCAGAATTAAAGATGCGACAGATCACTACATTGATGACATCGCTGTAGACACAGGCAAAGTTCAAATTGACGAGGTCGTGAATCACTTAACTCAATAAGGCCTGACCACAAAGCCAGCAGAATCAATAGAAAACGCAAAGGTTCTGGGGCTCAGAATAAAACGAGATCATGCTGGCCACCTGTCATGGATCAGAGGAAATGATGTCGGTGCAATCACAAGTGAAATCACTCGTCGTACGCTGTTCTCTATATGCGGTAAGCTGGTTGAACATTATCCATTCGCAGGGTGGCTCCGAGTGGTGTGCAGTTATATTAAAAGAACTGCAAAGGGAGAGAAATGGGATGACTTAATTGGAAAAGAATGCGAATCGAAGCTGGCAGAAGTGATCACTCGTGTTAAAACAAGCGACCCGGTCAAGGGAAGGTGGACGGTAACTAATAATGATTGCGGGGGTTCTGTGGTGTGATGCGAGCAGTCTCGCCCTAATGGTTCTGCTGGTAATAAATGATCGAGTAAGTGAGGATATGGAAGCGGCCTCGCGTGAGGGCTGCCCGAAATGACCTCGGAGGAAGCCGTTTTATCTTGATCAGTATGACTTGGATACATCATACTAATCACGGGGGAATGTGCGACACTATTGCGTAACAGTATCGAACGATGAAACTATTATGTAATAGTTCTCGTCGATAAATTACATTGCGGTAATTTATACTGTGATGTAAATGTCTGTTTTTAATAAACATTGTGCGTCACATTTTATAGTTATTATTCAACAAATTGTTCTATTAACCAGTATATGAATTGTGATATTTTTGTTGTTAGTAAAGTAGTTGACGTGTTACGAATTAATCTAGAAGTAGAGAAGCAGAAGGTACAGATACATCCTATCCTGGATTTCTTAAATTGGATATTACCTCGAAATCAGTTTAAATTATTAAAAAGGATTCATAAAATCCTTAGGTTTTAATTATATATAATCTTAATAATCCCAATAATACCAATGTACCAATCACAGTATAATATTTTCGTATGCTATTTAAATAATCATTTTAAAGTTAACACCGTGCTCAAATAGGATTTCACATATTTTGTAGCACTTGAATAACCCCAAAATAAATTTTAGCTTAACCTTCTTTCTGTTAACATTGTGTCGATTTAGAGGCCAACGAGCTTTTATAGTATTTTACCAGTAAACCATTTGATCGCGATCTTGCTGTGTAAATTTTATAACAAACTCAAGCGTAATTTTTATTTTAAAAATTATAAATTTTGAAAAAATAAATGTTTTTGATAATTTATCTTACACGCATCAGTATTTATTTGGAGTAATTTGTGTTAAGGTCAAACCCCACCACCCCTATCGTATCTTTTTGATTTTAACAATAATTTAAATTTATTTTAGATGATGATTTAAAAAAATAGATATGGCTTGAAATTGGATTGATTATTACCGATTTGGTCCCATACAAGGTAATACAAAGTTAGTCTAATTTGCCATTCGCGATCGAGGACAAACCAAACCGTGTTAAAATTTCTTAGAAGTATTAATATCAGAATTGGTTTATTACACTTGATTTTACAATTAGTGTTGATAAGATTCGTAAGGAATAAGAGTTTAAGCGATCTTCATTGAGAAAAACCGCCGATAGAGTCAACTGTTATTATTTAACAATTGAATCTTTGTAATTATTGTATTGAAAATAAAACTTTTGTGTTGGGTCTTGTGATTTTAATATAAGGACACGTGGAGTCAGATCACAATCTATTTCCTGTCGAAATTTTTTTAATAATAAAAAATTTTAATCACAATTCACTGAATATTTCAAAAGGAAACTTTTTAAATTGGCTAAAATAAATTTTCAAAAAGAATGTATTTTCTGTTGCAGGTGTATTTTATCGCATATTTGTGTGTTACATCGGGAACTATCTAGTTTATAGATTTATTAAACTATAAATCATACCATTCATATGCAGTATTATTATGAGACAGCAATTGCCAACCATTGGCAAACACTGCATCAATACTATATTTCAGAGTTATGATTAAGATGTTCATTTTGTCAAAGGAATTGCGCGTTGTCGTTACATGTTTTACTTATTTTTCATATCCTAATTTGAAATCGTTAATAGTTTAGTGGATGTAATTGTCAAAGAATTTTAAACACATAAATTTGTAAGTTTCTTGTACGTAAATGTAATTTATAACCCAAGTTAACCCATGTTCAAGCTCAACACTGGAAGAACAAATAATAAATACATTTCGATAGGAAAAATTGCAAATCAAATACAAAGACACAGCAATATAGAATTTGTATTTATATCAGTCGTTCTAAATCTTTTTTTAAATATCGATTTACAACAAAATTCAGAAATTTCTCTAAAGATTGGTAACGTTTCCAAAAGATATGATACCATTAATTCAATGTATTTGGTGAATAATACTTAGTTTAAAAATAACTTCTTTTCAAATAAGTTAGAAAAATTTTAATTCTAGAAGAGCCAATAAATTTCAGCGAAAAGCTCCACAATTTCAGAAAACAGGATTAAGAATGTAAAAGATTTTTCTCTACCCTAAACTTTAACACATTACGTATTTTCATAGAAATAATTAATTTTAGTAGGAGATTTCTTCCAAATCTTAGGTTATATGTCCATCAGCGTTATTGGCCAAATGCTGATAAAATTCATCTGATAAGTTTGCAAAATTAAATACAGGATTAAACACAAATGAATAAACCAAAAATAATTAACCAATGGCTCAAAGATAATGCTAATTTTCATAAGTTGAAAATTCTATAGTGGGGTAAACAATTTTCAGAGAAACATGAAAAATCGCAATTGTTATCTAATAGTTTACTTAAACTTTATTTATCTGTCAGGAAAAAGTAGTTCGATATTTCATTTTTGGAACCATGTTTGAAAAATTATGATTTCTCCATTTATCTTTAAAATGCAATTGATTTTTTACACGATGAAGATTTCCGAATGACCAATCGAAGAAATCTAAGAACTTGAAACTGGAGAAAGGAGGTATAAATTATATTGTTAAGCAACTTTCAGAAATAAGATTAATCTAATGGTGAGTAATTCGTAATTTTAATTTTTATGTGGTTTGAACAATATAACTTAGTTGACCTACGTCTTGACTACGAATTCTGTTTACAAACTTTCATGAGTTTTCATTTCGCCAGCAGCATAATCAGAAAATCTAATAAATGGATATCCTTTACTGTAGCTAGTTTCTCGGTCTAGATTTTATTTTAGATTAAATGGACTTGCCCATTAATCATATTGATAAAATTTGTATAAATGCCATTTTGCTATGGCATAGTTTTCAGTATTTTATAATTTCATGGAACTCATGTAAGTATTTTATTTTTATGTAATTAACTGTAATAAATTTATCATAATTTTTATTTGAAATAATTATATTAATTTAATGAATTATTTTAATATTTTATTTTATGTGATTAATATTAATAAATTTATCAAAAATCAATTTGTTTACAACTGATTTTGACATGCAAAATTTATTTGAAATAATTATGTTAATTTAATTTTTCACTTGATCAAAATGTTTTTTTAAGAAAATCGATTAAATTTTAAATTTAGATAAAACTTTTAATAAAAAAAAACAAACGAAATTCTTCAAAAAAAATCCTTTAGGTTTTATATGTAGTAGTAAAATTTAAGGGTTCCGCCATAACAGGATTTCTCAGCTTTAATTTTGCTTTTCCCATAGGATATAATTGTATAAGGTAATAATGTATAAGTAATATTTCATCACCATGGCATAATAATATTATCATTATTATATATTTTAAATTAATTTTTTTATGTTTGAGAGTCATTCACGAAAGCCAATCACGATTTAAAATTTTAATTTTAACTTTCAACCCTACTAATTTTATTATTTTTGAATTTGTGAAATTACTATAAAATTAAATTTTTAATTATTTTTATTAATAAATCTAAATTATATTTGATTTAATACAAATTATTCAAAAAAATATTTCATTGGACGTCTATATACAAATATACATGAATGAAAAAGAGAGAAAATTTTACATCAACGTAAAATTTTCTATCCATTTTTCATTGATAGTTTTAAATCTATATATACCAATTAGGGTTATGATTGCTAGATTTTATTAAATAAAGGACTTTATCGATCTTTCTTATCAAGATTTAGCTGTTCTTTCAAATATTGTTCAAATATTGCAGTTGAGAGAAATTTTTAATGAGCTTACGCCCCTAAATCAATTAACAATTTGTCTACAAACACCTTCGTTAAATTTAGCAAATATCAGTAGCTGTTTTGATCTGGTCATAATAAGACATCTCCAAGTGAAAAACTACCATTCAGCAGAAGCGACCATAATTCATTCACCTACTTTCGAAAATGACAGTGAAAATTATTAACAAAAAAGAAAGTGAATTAACGGCACATGAAAAAATTTTAATAACAAAACTCTTAGACAAATTCGATAAAAATCCTTATATCAGTACTCATCTTACGCCCTTATCGAATTATTTTGACCTGAATTTTTACCATCTACATCTAATATTGTAGAGCGTCTTTTTAGTTTTAGTTGGAAGAATCTACATTGATGATCGAAAGAGTTTGGATTATTCAATATTGGAAGAAATAATATTTTTAAACCAAAATAAAAAATTATGTGATAGTGGGATAGATTGTTTTACTACAGCAACTGGGTAAATTTTTTGGTTGGAATTTTTAATTTTATTCATGTAGGACCTTGGTTAATAAAATATTTTCTTACATATCCATTTATTCCATCCAAAATATCCGATTACAAAAAACGGGAATTACATTTGATATAGAAATTTGATATTTCAAATAGTCATTTAATTAATTTGATGAGAAATAAATAGATATTTTACACTTATTTGAAAAATGCAATGCCGAAAATTTGTTACGAGTTAATCAATCGGAAAAGTAATGGAGATAAAAATTGAAAACAAAACAATTCGAAAGTAAAAAACTAATTATTTTACTAATAATTGAGGATGTTGTAGAAGTACTTAATTATTATACCAAAAATCTCAGATATTACAATTTATTTTTGGTTGGAAGTCAGTCTATTCTTTTCGAAGATAATAAAGATAATTAATTCCTTAGATAACTTCGAAGAATAACTTCGAACAATTACAATAGTACTTTTTTATTATTTGTTTTACTATAACATTTTTAGGTACTAGAAAGTTACTTAAACGACCTTCGAGGAAACCTACCTCTAAGGTGTATAAGCGGATTAAGTATTAAGCAACTGGCATTGTTGGGCACGAATTACAATAGTAGTGGGTAAATAAGCATAGTTGGCTCGTTAACCCGAAAAACGCAAAAAAAAATTTTCTAATCTATAAATCTATAATATTTCCAAACTGCAAATTATTAATTTTTTTACTCTAAATCATAACACATCAACCGATTTGCTCTGATTTTCCCATTCCTTATATACTCTTCGAAATCGGGATGACAAATGATTATTGCCGAGCCACTTGACACTCGACTCCACATATCTGCTTCGGCTGTCACCCATAATGGTCCAACGAACAAAGATAATTAATGGCCCGTCCGGCCTTTCTACACGCACTATCTGCTGCTTGGTCATTTCCCATTAATCATTGTGCACGCTAACGTGTCCAAATCTTCTTTCTATTTACTTTTCTCTTTGTTTATCCAGCTCGGGTTTCCCTTTAGCTCGGTGTAGTAAGTTGATAAAAAACTTAAAATGGTATAAAAAACATTTATGTAAATAAAAAGAAAACAATTATGTTAGAATAAAAAAAATTTTTGTTTGTATAATCAGTTTATTAAATTTTATGCGAATATACAAATTAAAGTGACTTTGCTATTTTTTTTGTCTTGCCTACTCCCGTCCGGCCTTTCTGCACGCACTATCTTCTCCTTGCTCTTTTCCAATTAATCATTGTGTCACGCTAATGGGCCCAAATCTTCCTTCTATTTACTTTTCTGTTTTAACACATTTCAATGCTTTTCGACCCTTTCTAACCATTTTCTGATAAATCCCTAATCATCCTCTTGTTGACCATTAGCTAATCTATACCTGTCCCGTTTTCCCAATTCGATTTCGATGATTTCACAATTTATTGATTTTTCTCGGATTTTCGGATTCTTGCTTTTCGCAACTCTTTTTGCAATTTTATAATACTGCTTCCATCATACTTTCCTTTACTATCAATTCTGTGCATTATCACACTTTTATTTGTCTTTTTTCTTCACTTACTTTTTATTTAAATTTTCAACATAAATTTCATTTAAATTTATTTTAATTTACAGACCTCAACAGCTCCAATTGTCTGGAAATTGCAGGGAATAAGTCAAAACCCAACAAGCAAAAGAAGAAAAGTTACGAGCAGTAACAAATCCAGCGTTAGATGGAGACCTAACGGGGCGAGGAACACGCGTGTCAATATTCTCCCTATTATGTAAAGGAGAATACGATGAAGTATTAGAATTGCCGTTCAAGGTAAGGATTAATTTGGCAAGCGGTGAGGCAAGAGGCTTTCACGTAATAACGTTGACTAGTACAACATTGGAAGACAACGCTGCGGAATTATTCGATTTCGAGGCATTAATCGCCGAAGCAGCGGCAGACAAGACATGGAGTGTTTTCTTCATAATCCGCTTTTCCAAGTCGAATAGATAAGACTAAGCCTCATATTGTGATCCTTCTTTTTTGTTGTTGATGTAGTAACAATAATGTTTTTGAGGTTAATAAATTTTATTGTGTTATAAATAGCTTATGAAATTTCCGAACTAGTAGAGTGCATTTGATTAGACGTTGACGATGTGTGTTGCTGTCGTTGTGTTCTTTCAAATGAGTCTAAGTATGCTGTGAAGACGTCGGATGATGATCCTTCGTCCCGAGCGTAGAATTTAATTTAGACGTAAGTCCTTCTATCGGCGGTCAAATGGAGTGAGTCGGAACAGGGCAAAAGAATAGTCCTAAGGTAGGGGCTCACCTGTTTTTTCCTGTTTCACCGCCATGGTACAGCCTCAACATGTAAATCATGGGTACCATGACGTGAGAACGGTCATTTAGCGTACCGTTTGTGTTGACAAATCTGTGTGTAAAATAATAGTGAGAGACCGTCATTCCATGGGCATGTGTAAACTCTTGTGTCAACCACGTGGCTCGCCAACACTATTATCTTTTCTGTCCACAATACAACTGTCTTATGACGGGTACTTATACTAGTATTTAAATAGGAATTTTAATTGCAAAAAAATGACGTCAGAAAATAAAATATTATGGACACTAATGTATTGTTATATTTTTTTTATTGTTTATCTTAATTCAATATGTTATAATTTTGCACGTTGCACGTGGAGAAGAATTTTTTCTTTTTTTTTAAAAAACTATATAGTGATAATTTACCTTAGTAAATTATCGCTATAGAAAATGGAACACAAATAAAAAATAAATAAAAATATTTAAAAACTATAAGATATTAGAAAGATTATTCAAAGATATACCTGAAAAGAAAATATTATTATTAACTCTCATATTTTCCTGAGAAGATCCGTTGAATCAAAAAGAAGACAATCAAAGGAAAATTAGAAGATCATTGAAGAGATTATTTGTATTCAAAAGAAACAAGATATACCTGAAAAGAACATTATTATTAATTATTATATATTAAAAAGACGACCAAAGATCCGTTCTAAAACATCCTAGAAAGAATATTTAAATATTTGTATCCAAGGAAAGCTAGTATATCATTGAAGAAATTTTTTTAATCAAAGAAACACAAAGGTTGATTAATTACTTTTATTTCAATAAAAGTTGAGGTTACAGACACAGTTCCGGTTTCATAACTTCAAACTCCAGATTCAGATCATAATCGACGGTATTATTAATTTAAATGTTATTTAAGTTGTGGTTGATCATTGACCATTGATTTTGATCAGCCACCAAAATTTATACGTAACTATTATCCCTATTTATTGATTTTAGAGATAGCAGTAAATCTGACTCAGCCAACAGTCTTCCCCCGTATAAAACTCACTTATAAACGAATAGTACCCCTACATGTTATTTGAATAAAATACTTAGAGCAAGAGTAGGCAAACATTTTTTAATGGCGGGCCACATTATTAATTTTTCTTTTTTGCAAGTAGGCTTTCATCAAAATTACAACGAATAACGGGTTTAAGACTTTCTGGAATGCTTATGAAATCGGTAGTTATAGCTATTAATTAACATTAAAAGGTTCTATTTATGCTTTGATTATTTTTAAACTTATAATTAATTCATCAGTCTTTTTCTCAATTCAATCTCAGACAAAATATTTCCATATGCTTTTAAGATTGTATTCTTTAAACACAGATTCATGGCATATTAATCATAATGTTTTATTGCCAATATCTGTAAAGAAATACATATATGTCCATTCTTTGTTAAATGAACGACATTCATCTGTAATTTTTCTTTTTTTAGTTGACTTTATTTTTGATGCATTATGAACTTTCAAAAACTAAATATTGTATGAATAGAAAAATAAATATCGATTAAAAGATTTTAATGTTTTTGACGGTTTCTTAGGACCAATTATTGTACATGCTATTGTTGGTTGTTCGTAAATATCAATAACAACATGATGGTTAAACTATAAATTGGGTTTATTGAATTAAATGACATAATAACTCACAGTAACATTATGTGGATGAATAACACCAAACATTAGCCAAAATAAAATTTTTGATTTATACAGATTGATAGTCAAAAATAATATCAAATTGGTAATTTCTAGAGGGCCGCATTAAATTGTCTAGCGGGCCATAGTTTGCCGACCGCTGCCTTATGGGGTTTATTTGAGTAAATTATTCTCATTTTCCAATTTCACCACTGATTTTTTTTCCATTTTATTTATTAATATTCAGTTCAGTGACTAAATAATTTCAAATGTAGGTGGCCCAATTTTTTATAAATTTGTTGATAACACTATTTTTCAAAATCGGTAATGTATAAACGTAATCACATTACACAAAATGGTGTTGATTTGTAACCGACATTGCAGAAATATTAATTTTAGTCAAAACAAAAAAAACTAGCTAGTTTATTATTTAACAAAATTTATTTATAAAATTATTTAACTTCAAAATGGAAGGTGGGAAACAAAAATCTTATTCTTTGTATTTCAAAATGCGAGTGATCAAGAAGTATCAACCAAATAATTCTAGTCATGTAATTCCTGTATTAGCTAAAAAACATAATCTGGATACACATACAGTTCGCGAATGGGTTAAAAATAAAGAGAAATTATTTGCATCATTGGCAAACCCTAATGTTTCAACGGAGTTGCACGATTTACTGGTCGCGGGAGAAAAGACGAATTTAAAGATCTTGAGGACGAGCTGATTAAGTGGATTCGAAACAGAAATGAAAAAGGAGTCGGTAATATTACATAATTTATTCTTTTGGATCAAATTAAATGTAAACAAACGGAAAGTGACATTTAATTCATTAATTTAATATTTATGTACTTTTTTAGAACCTAATGATAAAAATAAATAAACAAACAGTAGCATTTGATGCCGATTATGATAAATGTGAGTAGTATTTTGAAAGCGGATTCCTAATTAGTATAGGTTATGTAATTTAAATATTAAATTATTATTATTAATTATCTGTAGCGACATGTTGAGTGTGAACAGTACCTATAGGGGGACAAAATATCCCCTTGGATATCTAGTTTTTAAAAGTTGAAGGTTTTTGGCCCTTTGAAGGTTGAGGACACAACATACACCTTCGAGAGTATGACCATTGGATAGAGCTCTTCAATACCTTTCGAATGATACCCATGACATCATTTGACCCTTTAAAATTTGAAGTTTTGATATTTTTAATATTTCCTAATTTGGCACTGTCAAGATTCTACAATTGATCCTATATTTTATTTAAACTTTATTAACTTATTTCAGATCCTAACACTTAGTTGTTCGACTATACTTATGAGTATCATAAATACTTTGTCTGTCTACGTCGGTGATGTGATTAGTTGAAATAATCATTTTTTCTAGTACCACTGATCAGGAGAAATATAAAACGTTTCGCTTTGTTTACCATAAAGCTACCAAAACATTGGTATTGGAAAACACAATTAATTATCTTTATTTTAACGTGCAATATTTGTTCCTGCAATAATATTTCAATCTGAAACCACTAATTTTACAACATATACTACCAAGAATAAATGACGGAATGGCAGCATATAGCAACGTCAGTCAGATATGGAATAGATTATATGAACACTTGGTTGCAGTCCACAACCGTAACTTTACTCAACCGGGCAATTATGAAATATATATTCAAAACATTTAGATTCTTGCGAAAAGAAAATTACGAAGTCAGTTTAGAACAAGCAGAAAAATGTTCTCTTCATATTTGGATGAATTTAACTGTCGTTAACAAGTTGGTGAATTAGAAATGTTAGTACATGAGTATATACTAAATTCAATATACTAAAAAAATAAAATAACTTAAACTAAGGTAATATAACAATATAATATTAACAACATATAAAAAGTCATGAAAGTTTTTAAATTCTATCTAATAAAATAACTCTAATAATTCTAAATAGATAATAGTAAAGTTTAGAATTTCACAACATTATATCTAAAATGAAAAAATTAACTTACAAAATCGACTTGTGGTGTGGAAATGCTTGATACTAATATAGATAAAATTTCATACCGATATTTTAAGATAAAAATCTTCAATTTCTTGTTATAATTACGCAACATTATATATAAAAAGATAATTGGATAAATACTGTTGACACATTTAAACGCCATATTTTAAAAATTTAAACAAAATTCGAATAGATAATTACATAAAAATTACTATATGTTTAATCCTAAACTGAGAATTCATAAAATTAATAACCTCTAATTTTATAAATATCACATTTATTAATTTCGAATAATTAATATTAACTAATTTTTAGTTAAATGTATAGAGTGTTACAGATAAGTATTCTTGATTAAAAACCTAATTTTTTAATTAAAATCTACAATTTTATAATTACCAGCAAAAAATATATGTTTTCATTTATGAGAAGTTATATTTTTAATATTATCATTTATATCAAAAAATATTTTTTACATTTTTATGTTAAAATTATGATTTAGAAGTGTAAGATGTTGTAAACAAGTGTAATAGAAATTTATGTTAGCACGTTTTGAAAATGTTGTGTTTAAGTTTTTTCAATAAAGCATTAATTTCAAATTTTATTTCATATAATATTGTGTAATCATGTCTGATTGGAATGAAGTAACTGTGTTAACTAAAAACAATTCTCGTGCAAATGCTAAATCGAAATCAGTATGCTAAAGACTAAAGTTATTTTAATACATAAATATTATGTTGTTAGGCAGTTACTGCTGCACAGCGAAAAGGAGAAGAAATTGAAACTCTGAAAAAAAGAACAGCTGCTCAAAATAAGCAGCATACTGTGGACAAAAATACAACTAAATTATCTGAAGAAACTGAAGACTTTCATCATGAACGTGTTTCAGTTGATGTGAGTCGACTAATTCAACAAGCTCGCCAAGATAAAGGATTCACGCAGAAAGATTTGGCAACAAAAATCAATGAAAAGCCTCAAATTATTGCTGAATATGAGCAAGGTAAAGCGATTCCAAATCAAGCTATTTTAATAAAAATAGAAAAAGTTCTTGGTGTTAAACTTCGAGGAAAAGAAAAAGGTCAAATGTTAGAAACAAAAGCAAAAAAATGATTAAATAAAATTCCTGATTAATTCAACCACCTGTGCTATAATAAAATGTACCTATTTATTTGGTGATTGTTAACGTTGCGTTCTATATTGAATTGGTTTGTTAATTTTTCAGTTAATTACACTACTAAGAATTACAAATTGAAATTAGCTATGTATTATGAATTCAATTTTGAGTATGCTGATTTCTGTGCTAGTGAAATTGTGTAAATTTCAGCGATTTTTATTGATATTTTTGTTTTCTCATTCTCTGTGAATCAGTGCTCTGCTATTGATTGTGATTGGTTGATTTGGAAGGTTTGGAATTTATTGTACAAATGAAGTGGAAGCTCGATTGTGACTACTGGCGCCAAGGATTTATTTTCCATAATAAGTAAATTCCTTTACGTATAACCTGCACTTAAAATGGAGTCAGTATAATCTCTACATATGAATGTACTTTTACATGCGTATAGCCATCCATACAATAAACTTGATAACCAATGACCCATTCAAAACTGAAAAACACGTGCTATTGTTTACGAACTTTAATTCAATACAAATAGAAATCTTGTTAAATAATAAAATAATATCTATTAGTTTTGAAAATGCTCTATTGATACTATTAATATTATGGATTTAAAATAAAAACAAACTAAAATGCCACCAAAACGTAAGACACAGACCGCCGAATTCAAATTAAAAGTAGTCAAATGTGCCGAAGAAAATGGCGTCAGAAGTGCGATATTGTGTAAATGAAAGGATGGGAGAAAAAAGTGTCTTAAATGTGAATGAGCGAGCAAAGCGTTCCCGTCTTCCATATTGGCCAGAATTAGAGTCAGAATTAAAACAATGAGTTATGACCATACGTGAAGAGAAAATGAAAGTTTCAACAGTTGATATTCGATTGAAGGTAGCCAAAATAACAATTGATAGAGGTATTGATAGCTTTAGATGTGGAATCAATTGGTGCTATCGTTTTATGAAAAGAAATCAACTGTCGGTACATGCGGTTACGTCTGTTGGTCAGCCACTACCCACTGGTTGGGAAAAAAGTTAGTTTTGACATGCCTGAAATGAGAACAGTTGATGTCAGAGGAAACGAGGGCATCATATTAACTACAACTAGATCAGAAAAATCCAATTTTACAGTAGTTTAATGCTGTACTGCTGATGGAGCCAAATGTGAGCCAATGGTAATATTCAAACCGAAAACTATTGTTGGACTAGAACTGATTTTTAGACACAAAGTAGGATCATGACTAAATGAGTCGGTACACAATACGCATACTCAGCATTAATTTTACTTAAATTAAAACATAAAAACACCAAGTAAACAATAATAATAGAGAGATCAATACACGAAAATCAAGAGTATCCAAATAATAATAAATTAAAACCCAAGCAAGAAGTATTGCATAATAACCTACTTAAATATAACCGAAAACAACGAAAGCAAATTAGAATAAAGGCATTAGAAAAAAATTAAAAGGGAAATTAAAAAAATAGCTACCCATTACCTATAATAAAAGACATAATAAACCGAATAAACAGCACCAAATACTTCTCAAAAACAGACTTGCAAAAAGCATATCACCAGATACCAATTAGAAAAGAGGACGTCAAAAAGACAGCAATAACAGCACTGATAGGAATGTTCGAATACAATAGAATGCCTTTCGGTTTACGAAACGCCGCAGCCAGGTTCCAAAGATTCATGGACCAAACAATAAAAACACAATCGCTTATCTGGACGTCGAAAAAGTATTCGAAACGCTGAACAAATCAAAATTGAAAATAAACACACAAAAATGTGAATTCATGAAAGCTGAAATAAATTTCCTTGGTCACACACTGAACGACAAAGGAACACAACCAATCGAAAATAAAATAAGCAACATAAAAAATTACAAACTGCCAACGAGCACAATGGAATTGAGAAGATTTCTAGGAATGGTAAACTTTTACCATTCTTACATCCCAAACTGCAGTAAATTACTAGTACCACTAAACGACATTATCAAAACAAAACGGAATGTCACAATAAACTGGACACAACAAACAACCGATACATTCGAGAAAGCCAAAGAAAGTCTTTCAATGGCAACAGTACTCGGTTACCCACTAGGATTCTTCTCTAAAAAACTAAAGTCACACCAAACAAGATACTCAACATTTGACAGAGAACTCCTAGCAATACACGAAGCAATGAAACCGGTATAATAATATCTATAATAATCTTTAGATATTTCCATTTCCTGCGTGACCCTCTGAAACAATAAAGATTTCATCACAAAATAGAAAAATTCTGAACACTCAAGGAGAAAATCTCCTCTACTATTTACAAGGCTTCTTCGCACGATTCCGAGATCCTGAGGGTGGTTCTCGTTATGGTAATGATAAAGTTAGCAACAACAACAATAATAATAATAATAATAATAATAATAATAATAATAATAATAATAATAATAATAATAATAATAATAATAATAATAATTATAATAATAATAATAATAATAATAATAATAATAATAATAATAATAATAATAATAATAATAATAATAATAATAATAATAATAATAATAATAATAATAATAATAATAATAATGACAAATATATCAATAGTGATAATAAAAATATTTATAACAATAACTAAAATGTTATTAACCATATTCAAATAATAATAGAAATAGTGCAACAATGACGCCAAGAAGAGGTTAATGACAAATATACAAAATAACAATAGCATTAGTATATATTAATAATAGTAATACCAAGACTATGGCTCTAAAAGAAATCATAATGAGCAAACGCAATAATTTAATAATAATAATTATTATTATAAAGTCACTAAATAATGGCATTCATCATCATGTAAAATTAAAATTCAAACTATACCGATTTAAATTTCTTTCATTCAAACAAACTAATTCAATAATTTTTTAAAGTTATATTCGGCTTACAAATATAAATTCTGTTTTCTAAATTCAAATTGTTAGAAGCTTCGAAATTTAACGAAATTTTAATAAATTTTTCACAAAACACTTTCCGGGACTATTTTCAATGCAGGACATACGATCTATATCCGGGACTCTCTCTCTCTCTCTCTCTCTCTCTCTCTCTTTGGAGTCAGATATATCATCCTGTGTTAGTAAATATCTTATCCACTAGACCACACTTAACAAATATATCTTTTATCCTAACAATATTTCTTTCTTAAATGAATACTTAGTAAGTTTTTGCTTGTTAATAATAAAATTTTTAATTTGAATATTGAAAAATTTTGAAATCCGTTTATGTTATCAAAGTCTTGGTAATTATTCAATCATTTCTGAGATTAACTGGAAAATTATTAAAAACTTACGGGAATTTCTGAATATTTAGAATGATTTATTTTATATGGCTGGCTATAATTTATTAGGAAATCAGCGATGAATTAACGAAATGTAGGGCCTACATGACGTAGTAATACGTGTATTTCTTATATCATCTTCTCTTCCGCCTAATATCAACGTGTATCCATATCTTACCTTCCTTAGATTTTACAATGTTATTCTCCATCATAAATTTGTAATCATAGTAATTGAATCCGAAAATGAATGTGCAAAATGCAGTAAATACTTGTGTATTAATTTTTTGTATATTTTTATGTATTGATTGTTGTTATTAAATTAAATAATTATTAAATAATAATAATAATAATAATAATAATAATAATAATAATAATAATAATAATAATAATAATAATAATAATAATAATAATAATAATAATAATAATAATAATAATAATAATAATAATAATAATAATAATAATAATAATAATAATAATAATAATAATAATAATAATAATAATAATAATAATAATAATAATAATAATAATAATAATAATAATAATAATAATAATAATAATAATACGATTATAGAATCTGGATCAGTTAAGCAGGAATTAGTAGATTGGGAAATTTGGCAAACAAATAATTCAAGTCACGCATTTAGTTGTAAATCACATTTAGATCGTATTTTTCTATTTATTTTATCGTTGAAAATGTGAAAAATATAATGTAAATATATTATTTTTTTTGTTATGGTCAATGGTTTCGTCTAGCCGGATCATTTACAATACTCCTCAAATCAATTAACCGTGTTAAATTTTTACCGATATTATTATTATTATTATTATTATTATTATTAAGTGATGATTTCTTGGTAGCAGCATTTATTATTTAAAACAATAAAGTGATAATTTAAGCCTCTTGCTGCGAATAATGTATTTAATGAAATAATTTTCGACTATAAGATATTCCTTGTCAATCTCCCAATATTTAGTAGTCGTCTTCCCGAACATAAATTTCTATCTTTTATTCCCTTTTCCTTACTTCTCATTGGTTATAAATATAATATAATATAATGATATACTTTCTTTTTCTGAATTTTTAAAAATTTTATTTAAAATTAAAATAAATATAATTTAAAATTCAAAATGACACCAACACCTCATGACAAGATTAAATAATAACATAACTTCTCACAGAGAATTCAAATACCCATTCAGTCTTGATGTCGTATCACTATGATAAAACCAAAAGATACTATTCAATGTTTAGAAAAGAAATTAAGAGAAAGCAACTTGTTAATAAAGGAAATGAATACCGAGAATATCACCAAACTTCTTACTGTTATCCTCGAGAACACCTATTTTACCTTTGAGCAAAATATCTATAAACAAGTTAAAGGTCTGCCTATGGGTTCTAGCCTATCAGGATTGCTAGCAATTATCTTTATGGATAACCTCGAACGACAGACACTAAGGACCATACAACCCATCGGTTTCTATGCAAGATATGTAGATGATATCTTCATTAAGACCGAAAGTAGAAAAGAAGCGGAGGAAATATTTCATACATTCAATGCGGCTCACCGATATATTAAGTTTGAAATCGAATATCCGGAAGAAGATGGATGCCTCAAATTTATGGATTTAAGAATTAAAATAGAAACAAATACTCCAACATACGGGTTCTACAGAAAACCAGCTCGCAAAGAAATATTTATGCACTAAAGATCAGCGCTTCTATACTTACAGAAAGTACATGTCATAAGAAATGAGAAACGAAGAATAGCCAATCGATGCACTGAAGACAACAAGAACTTGAAACAGCAATCAAATTTCAATAAAATACTACACAGAAACGGATACAAAGGTGAGGACATTGAAAGAATGAATTCTACCCCAAGAAGATCTAGGGAATTAACACAAAAGAAGAAGAAATATTTCTATCTTAATATCCCATTCATCAGTGAAATACTCGACTTCAAGATCCTGAAAGAACTTAAACGCACTGGTCTTCCAATTCGGTAGCATATAGATCTTGGACATTGAGAAAAGCTCTGGCAAACAACACAAATAGAGAAAACCATAGATATAAAAAACGACAAAAATGAAATAAAAAACGGAAAAAACGATAAAAAACGTGCAATTAAATTAAAAAATAGTTTAAAACTTCTTAAACAATAAATTGTAAACAATATGAGTAGGTAGATAGTAGCCTACGGGAACAATAGGGGGGGGGGGGGGGGTAAAAAATGTTGCAAACTTTGATTGCATAACTTTTTCCGTAGACATTTTTTGATTACATAATTGTTGCCGTAATGCCCAATGTTTTCTGGGATTTTAAATACAAAATTTTTTTTCATAAACAAGCCAAGGATAAATATTATTTGGGTGGGTCTCCTTGGTCCAGAGAATTTCAATAGAAAAAAGGTAGTCTTCAATAAAAAAGCATGGATTTTTCACACTATAGTGAGGGGATCTTCTTGGTCATGAGAATTTCAATAGAAAAGGTGGTTTACATTAAAAACCATAGTAAAATTTTTAAAATAAAGCAAATTATGGGTCTAAAATTTAAAAATAAAGTAAATGATGGGTCTAAAAAATTTAAGTAAATCAGGGTTCAGATTTTTTTTGAAATAAAGTAAATTATGGTCCAAATTTTAAGAATTAAAGGTAAATTAAGGTTCTAAAAATTAAATTACAGTAAATTATGGGTCAAAAAAATTAAATTAAAGTAAATTTAGGTTCTAAAATATTAAATTAAAGTAAATAATTGTTCAAAATTTAAAATTAAAGTTAATTAAGGGCTCAACTAAGTAAATTATGGTTCAAATTTTTAAATTAAGTAAATAATGGTTCTAAAAAAAATTAAAAATAAAGTAAATTAAGGTCCTAAAAAATTAAATTAAAGTAATGAATGGGCACAAATAACTAAATTAAGGTTCTAAAAAATTAAATTAAAGTTAATTAAGGTCCAAATTTTAAATTAAGTAATCAATGGTAAAAATATTTTAAATTAAAGTTAAATAAGTAAATTAAAGTAAGATTTTAAATTTATTAAACAAATAATAGAAGGTGTTTTGAGAATTGAAATTTTTAATGAAATTTTTTATGACATAATTTTTTAAGTAATTTTAGATGGAAATTTTTTTATGGAATAATTTTTAAGATAATTTTTAATGAAAATTTTATGAAATATTTTTCAATGATAATTTTTAATGGAAATTTTAATAGAATATTTTTTTTTTAATAATAATAATAATATATAATAATATTAGTATAATATATCAACCAATACATAAAATTAACTAAACAATAAAATAACTAGACACATAACAAAACATATAAACATTAACTAAACACATAAAAATGAACTAGACACATAACAAACATAAAAATTTACCAAACAAATAACAAATGTATAGATATAAACTTTTATTTAATAAAATTAGTCCTCATCGGACAAAATAACGTCATCGATATCGATGTCATCTTCCCAAAATCTTCATTTATTCTTGCTCATCTTCTCCAAAATCTTCATTAAATTCTTCCTCATCTTCTCCAACATTTTCATCAAATTCTTCTTCAACAATTTCTCCAATATTTAATTCATTTAATCTTACATGCCCATATGCAAGACTAGTATTTTTCCCCACCCAACCCTTTTGTCATCTTTGTTAGTAAGTGCTATTTTTGTGTTTTTAATTGTAAAAATTTGATGATTTTTGCTTGTTATTTTAGTCTGAGGAACCGAAAAAATCTGGTTAGTGTTATAACAATCCAGGTATGACTGATGTTTTATGTCACTACCTTTCAATGTTACACCTTTAGCCTTTTTTGTTTCCTCATCACCCAACAAGCTATAACATTTTGGTCTAAGAAAAACCCATTCCTTATATTTAAGACCTTTATTCTCGTCTTTGAACTTTCCAATGACTGAATCAAGGTTCTTACTATATAAGGAATGACAACTATTGTAATTGGAAGTATCTAATAAATTATCTCGAATCATTGCAGGTAAAAGAACCTCGAGTTTACAGTTAATGACTTCGAGAAAAAAGAATCTGTATCACCTGCAACGATATTAATTTTACAATTAAACTCATTGCGAAATGATTCCAGATCCTTATATTGCAATTCATACATTCTAAGTTTAGATAGATCAAGTACAGATTGACCAATGTAACTTGGTCTATCTAAACATATAGAATCTGAATTCAATAATGCAGCGATTAATTATCGTCTATTTTAATAGATTTTTTAAAAGTTGGCTTCGAAGAATATTTAACTAATTTATCGCAGTTTTGTACAAAGACGAAGATTCATTCTTCTCTTTAAATTTTCAACTGTTTTGCCGTATAAACTGTTATTTAGTAATTTATAATAATTTTTATCTAAGTTATTTATGCTTTTTGACCGTAATTCAGTATTTGTATCTATATATTTTTTTAAAATTGGAGATTGCTTAAATCTTACACCCCTATTTACACGTGTTACTTTAACACCAAGTTCCAAATATAATTTTAATAATCTCCAATGAATAACATAATTAGATTTTGGAAGATGAGTTAATAATAATTTTTCAACCTTAGACCCAGCAGGTTTCATTTTTTCAGCAGCAACGGGAAATCATCCAACTTATCATGAAGCTCAGAAGGAATTACAAGATCAACTTCAAGAGTGTATCCATAAGACAAAGATTCAAGATTTAAATTCCTACATTCATCCATTATTTTATCAAATCCATCAAGAACCCAACTAAATTCGCCACAAGGTAATGATTGACTTAAAGCCCAACCATAAAGATTATTAATATCTATATATAGTAACTCGGTGTTCTCGTCGGTTTTTACGTAATGCTTATTCACAAAAGTAAGACCACCTCTTATTCCACCCTCATAAAAGCTAAACATTTCGTTTTCAGTTATGAGCTCAATTGGTTCATTTAAAGACATTAATGCAGAAGACCAAGACATACCTGGAATTCCGAAATAATTCAATGGTTCCAATCTATTGTGAGCAATGGATTTCAACCTAAACTGATGAAAGAAATCAGCCAAAAGAAAACAATCAAGTTTTAGGTAGATCATCATATAATCTAATAAAGTTACGCAATTAGTTCTACCCAAATCTCCTGAGCTTTTTCATACTCAAGCTCAGTGACACCTTCCCAGATTGGTGGTAATTCATAAGTAGTTTGGAGAAATCTAAAGAAGTGGCGAAATTATAAGGGAAGATTCCTTTTTCAGAAACTATAGTACCAGAAAAAGCAGAATTAGTAAAAGGCAAAGAATTCAAAGTTTTGACTGCTTTAGCTAAAGAATCATTGACAAATTGATAAGAATCAATGAATCTTAAGCTAATTTTGCCTAAATGAGCAATCAAAGAAATAAATTTTTTCAGTCGTTATTGGGATGCAACCTAAATTCCAATTTTAAATTTATTTAATCCATATTTAAGTATATGATGCATATCGTATCCCTTCAAGTTGTGAAATACGATAGGCAAAATTTTATTTATTTTCCTATTTTGTTACATGTGCTACAAGCTGCACCCAAGTATTTCCCCGTAAAATGATCGTGATCTCTAACAGGATCGACGATAGATTTCAAACAAAGATAACAAACGGAAGCACTAAGAATTGATGTTGTTCAATTTTCGTTAATTTAATCATAGGTTTCCTACCCATTTTATAATAAAAAGGAAGAACCTTATTTAATGCTATATCCTCTATAGCACTTAAAAAACTCTCGACGCAATCTAAACCTATGAATTGTTGATATGATTTAGATCCGTCAAAGTTATTTACAAGTAAAAGACCAGCAGATATTGGCATGTGTCGTTGGAAATGAAGATTATCACAAGGTAAAATAGCCTCAAAATCGGCATAAACTACAAAAGGAGGAGTTACTGTTTTCGACCAGTCAGTAAACTGTAAGAATTTATTTTGAGGGAAAGTATAAAGAGTTGTTCCTAATTGATTACGTTTGCATAATATTTCATGTTTTTCCAGTGCGTTTCTATTTTAAAAACCATTCAAACACCGATGACACCATAATGATTGTATGCGTGTAGGACAACTAGTGTTTATGTGGCAATTCAGTAACCTATTTAAATTACTTATAGCAACGTAATGGAAATTGTTTCCTTTATTTAATAATAGTAAATTAATTACAGTTCCATTTAAAACTTTGGAACGATGTATAATGTCTAAATGTGGATGTTTTAAAACGTAATTATCTGTTAATTGTTTGCTATTGTCATAAGAAAAAACATTAATTATTAAGCCGGATTTTTGGCCTCAAATTTTCTAATGTCTTTTAATTTCATGGGTAAATCTAATGGATTATATATTAAGTCTGATAAATTATAACTTGATGTCCTATTTCTATATTGTCTAACAACCTCATCATATTTTAAAATAGCTAAAATGCTATATAAAAAACATGAATCATCGGTGTTTTTTATATTAATTAACAATATTTATTTTTTAGACAAGTAGGTAGTTCAATGAAACTCCTACCACTTAATCTACTTACCTACTTATTTTTGTTATAGTGAAGTGGATTTCTGTTATTTTTTTTATAATCCAACTACTTCCTAACTCTGTAATATTAGTTATTTTTCTCATTTAGTTCCCTAATACCTTCATCAAAAAATGATGCAGTTAAAGGTTTTGCGTAATTGGAGATATTATTAACCTTTATTTCCCCATCTTTTTCAAATTCGATAGTTATTCCGAATTGAATTTTGACGGAGCCTAATTCGTTAATAATATCTCTCAATTTTATAATTAATTGTTCTGGAAATATTATTTCCTTTATATTTAAGTCGCTAGTATTTAAACTTAATATTTGATGGGTACCCCTTAGATCTTTTTGTATTATGGGAACATTACCCCCTATTTGTATTATATTTAATCCATCCCAAGAATCAAAGGAATTGAATAATCCGACCTGGGATTCAACAAAAGCAATCCGACCTGGGATTCAACAAAAGCAATCCGACCTGGGATTCAACAAAAGACAATCCGTCCTGGGATTCAACAACCAATCCATCATTGGATTCAACAAATAATCCAGCCTGGGATTCAACCTCTAATCCGACCTGGATTCAAAAGAAGAAGTATCTAATTTAATTTTTTTATTTGTATTATTTTTTTCTATAGTTGAGGGTCTTTTAAAAACACTATCTTTTTTAAAATTAAACCTATCTAAATGATTTTTTATGTTTATTATAAAAAACGCTATATGTTACAGGGTCACTAGTCTTACATACGGGACATATAAAATATGTTTTATTATAATATTTTTTCGTGTAATAATTCTCCATTATAGAATGGCAATTATTATCATGTTCTTTCGATGAACAATAATTTGGATAAAGTATACCTATAAAATAAAAATTTAATAAAAAAAAATATATATATAATTTAAATGAAATTTTTTAATAATTGTTTACGCAAAAATTTACAAATTTTATTTACTAAAAAATAAAAATTACTAAATTAAAAATATTAACATTTAATTAAATAAAAATTATATTAAATTTCCTTTAAATTATATAAAAAAGTAATCAATACTTACATTGTAAATTTTCATTTCGATTTATTGACACATTGACATCATTTTTCTCTTTATTCATATTACCTAAATTATTAATTAATTAAATCAATAATTTAAAATTATGTTTACTTTTTCTTTTCAAATTTCCTTTAATCTTCGATTTTAAATTGTCTTCATTAATATTATCTAAATTAATTAATAAATTAATTAATAAATTAATTAATAAATAAATTAAAATTTACCAAATTCCTGAATTTTTTCTCGAACATTCATAACGTTTTCTATTAAAGAATTCATTTTTAAAGGTTAATTATTTGTTAAATGTGAATAATGATTGATTATTGTTTATAGATTATTATTGTTTATAGATTATTATTGTTTATAGGAACAAATTCTAACCAATCAAAATCAAGGAAGGGTAGGGAAAAAATATATTACGTTGCGGTATTTTAAAATTAAAATTTATTTTAAAAACACATTTTGACGTTAAAGTCGAGTTATGTAACAAAGACATAATAAACTTATTATTTACTACAAATATTTCACCTATCAAATACCTAACTAGAGATGATATATATTGATTGTTCATAAAAGCAAACTTAATCATAAATTTCTGTATATTATTTTGTAAATTATTTCTGTAAATTAAATTTTGTATATTATTTCTGTAAATTATCAAGTAAATTTAAAGTTCTTGAN